>JAADWA010000726.1:0-16230 GCA_023335935.1 Pythium phragmiticola
AAATCAAACAGCACCTTCGGCGACTGGCGCTTCTCGTCCAGGTTAAACGCCGCACTGTCGTTGTGGATCTGATTGCCCATGGGTTTTGGTCCACAGAAAAACACGCCCACACGAAGTTTCTTCGCCACACCATCCAATCCCACTTTGGACGTGTCCTGCTGCGCCGCGATCCGCGTGAGTTCTTTCTTCCAGTCCGGACGCCCAAAGTGGGTCAACTGCTTCGTCGCCAGTCCAGAGATGATGTCCTGGCCTTCCGTTTCATACATCAGCCTTTGCAGCGCATGGAGTGGTTTGATCACTGCCTCGTCTTTGAGTGGGGAGAAGTAGTTGTGGATCTCCAGACGGCCCTCAACATCCAAAGCACTCAGTCGGTTCATGGTCTCAGCAAACCATGTAAGCGCCTCTTGATCGCGCGTGATCCAGTAGAAGTAGATCTTCTTAAGCTTGAAGGTCTTGGGCATCTTGACGTGGTTGCAGCGGTTGCAGCGGAAGGCGTCCCACTGGTGGACGATGCTTTGCAGGATGGATGCAAATGGCGTGACGCCAATGCCAGCGCCAACAAACACCACCGACTCGTACCGGTAGTAGTCTTGCGAAGGTGCCCCCACGGGGCCGTCGATGAATATGGGCGGGTAGGATACTGCGTCGAGCAGCCGTGGTCCCGCCGCGCCGCTTTGAACACTGCCAAAGGCAGTGCTTTCAAAGGCGGTACTTGCAAAGCCGGTGCTTTCAAAGGCCGTGTTCTCAAAGGCGGTTGCTGCAGTAGGCAGATAGTTTTCATTGCCGCCGTTCTTGTGGTCTTCCAGAGCTTTTCGAAGCGTCGCGTGGAGTGCGTTGGTCCAGTCGCCGGCGTTGCGGATGTGGACACTCACGTAGTCGTCCTCCGGTGCCGATGAGATCGTGAACGGATGCCACTCAAAGCGCGAGACAGCGGGCACGTTTACGAACATGTACATGCCCGGGTGGTAGTGGAAGTTGTCGGGTTTCTCCATGTAGATCGCACACGTGCCTTGCAAGAACTTGACTCTGGTGATTCGCGTCTGGCCGCCAAAGATGTTGCTCACGCGGTACCGCTTCTCGATCGCGTAGAGAATAAGCGGTGGCAGCACCCAGAAGTAGGCCTGTGGCGGCTGCACCCACGAGGCGACGCCGTGGAGGACAATGAGCGCGAGAAACGGCACAAAGAAGACGTGGGTCATCCAGAAGGTGTTGAAGTTGCCTCGGCGCACACGCGCGTGGGTGAGCGGACCGGCGATCGCGGCGATCAGCACCATCACGACACCTGTCCAGATTGGGATCGTGGGGAGTAAGCTGGTGATGCTCTCGTCACGGACAAACGACAGGTTCTGGAACCGGGACGTCGCCATGACCTCATCTGAGACCGTGCGGAGTTGGTAGACGATACAGACCCACGCGACTGTGTGGCCCAGCGAGGAGAGCAGCATCACGACGCCACAGATCTTGTGGAACTCAATGTTCTGGTCCACTGGGACACGCGAGGAGATGGCGGCGAAGCGTCGCAGGAACGCGACAAAGTTGCGGCACATGGGGAGAAGAAGGAAGAGCGTGTTGACCATGACGATCTGCGCGAATCCCTTGGCGATCTTGGGCCAGTACCAGGCCGCTGGGTCGTAGTCGACGTAGTGTGACTTGATGTAGAACGCCCCCATCATCATCAAAGCGTACGCACAGAGATAGATGATCTCAGCGTCGTGCTTGCGGTAGTAACTGACGAGTCGCCGGCGCCAGACAGGGATCTGGCGGTTTGCCTGCGGTGTAGCGCTGCTCGCTGCCGATCCATTTCCGTTGGACGAAGCCGTGGTCGAATCGCTGGAGGCAGTCGAGGCGTCGTCCCCTCTAAGCACGGGACCAAAGGCCTCGTAAAACTCCCGGTACGTCATGTAGTGTGCGTGCGCAGTGCCGCTGAAGATCCGCTCGACAATGTCGCGGCACTGGGCATCCCCATACAGCTGAAGCCGGCTCGCCAGCAGTGTGGCGTCGATGAAGTCGGCGACGCCGTCGCGGGACAACATACCTTTCTGGTCGGCGTCGAAGAGCTCAAAGAGGAACCGACACCGTTCGTCGCCTGGTAGTGTGGAGCCACGCACCGCGTCGATGAGCAGTGCGACGGATTCTCGTGGCAGCTGCCCGGTCGCCGTGGAGATTGTGGGTCGCTCGGACGCTGTGCCTTCGTCTCCGTTCACCGTGTACTGACTCATGTGAAGCGCGCTGTGGCCGACGCCCGTCGTCGCATTAAAGAAGGAGCTGCCAAAACCGTTTGGGTGGTTGGACGCCGCCAGAGTGTGCGTCTCGTAGCCCGAGTGGATCGACCTGAGGTGCGACACCCCGAGCGGCCCTGCGGCGGTCGCGTGCTCACTTGGCCGGATACTCCACTTACTGCTCGCGAACGATTGTCCCAAATCCACTGAGCTACTGGCGAGGAAGTCGCGCAAGTGGTACAGCTCCTGCAGATCCATTTGCTTCGCTGCTAGCGCGAGTCGGCTCGATGACAGCGGAGGATGTTGGCCATCATGTCTGTATGTATGGTAATGTTCATGCTGCGGCATGATGGGGATTCGTGAGACCGAGAACATGAGCGGCTGAGCGAATGGCTCGGGTTGTGACGAGTCGAGTCCGTACGCCGTCAAGGAACTAGCCCGGCGATTGCGGTCCAGGATTGGCGAATCGCTCATGGGCGACTCGCCTTCTCCCTGCAGCATCGTGACCGAAAGCGACGAGTGGTCAAGTCCGCCATGAGAGCTGCCGTCTATATAGATCTCCCTGGCGTGGCTGAGCGGCGGAAAGCGGGCGGCGGCTTGGCTGGGTGACGAAAAGTTCTCGTACGCGTGGTGGCGAGGGTGGTGAAGCCGTCGCGCCATCGCTTGAGGAACGCTACGAATGAACTGTGGTGGGGACGCACAGAGTTTTGTGAGCTCGCACTGGGAGTGCTGCTACGGAAGACAATCGACGGCAGTCAGGAATCCAGGAATGGGGTGACGCGTGCGTGGGGGTCAAGTGACGAGCCCAAACAAGGTTTCTGTCCAAGTGCGACTCGTCAACGGCCGCCGTCCATGCACTGTACGCAACGGCGTTACGGTGAGACTCTGGTGAGGGGAGCACCGGATGTCCGCTCAGTTGAGGTTCTGCGCAAAACAATCTTGGGATTCCTTGAAGCCTGTCTTGTTGATGGTGGAAAGAGCCGAGGCTTCAAGTGCAGAGCCTTGCCCGTGAATAAGGTCTCTCACTCTCTTTGTTGAACAGTGAAGGGGGGGGGCGAGATTTTGACTGCACTGGAGACTTGGAACCAGGGAGAATTGAAGACTCTGTCTCGCTCATGACTTGCCGCAGCAGTTCCCAACTTATTAAATCTCCTTGACTCATGACGGGCTGTCTCCCATCTACTTAAAACAGTACACTACCAAAGTATTCGCATGTGATTAAATAACGGTACTGTAAAGTATTAACTTAACTATGGGGACTCAAAAAGAAGAACTCAATGTGCCACCTGTGATCTGCGAACCATCATCCTCAAGCGGCAGATCTTGGAGTACTTCTATTGTAGCACGCCGTGAGTCCATAGATGTGTCAACTTGCGACGTGCTGTCGACGGTTTCAGCATACTCCTTTCAAGTCACATATGTCAGCCTTCCCGAAGCAGTTGCAGTTGGAGAAGCAGATCCCCCAAGATCACCTGATCGAGCCAGAGCAGCAGTTCCATTCGCCAGACAGGCCACATGGCTACATTTGGTACGACTGTCTCAGCGTCTTTGAATCGACTCACCACGGAGCACAAGTGAATTCTCCTACATGTATTCTCCCTCTATGCCACAGACATGGAAGCAACTGCATTCGTGTTTTGCATCTGATTCCTGGAGAATAGAATATTACTACCGCATTCATGAATAATACCTAAAAGTTTTCGCTATGGAAGTCAAACACGACGTTGTGGGTCGTGCGTATCTCGTCCTGGTTAAACGCCGCACAATCGCTGTGGATCTGGTTGCCCATGGGCTTTGGTCCACAGAAGAAGACGCCGATCTCACGGGTACGCACCTTTGTGGGTTGTGTGCCAGTGTCCTGCTGTGCGGCAATCCGATATAGTTCATTTTGCCAGTCCGGACGCCCAAAGTGGGTCAGCTGCTTGGTCGTGAGGCCTGAGATAATGTCTCGCCCTTCGCTGTCGTGGATGAATTTCTGCAGCGCGTGGAGCGGTGCGATCACCGTCTTTTCCTTGAGTGGGGAATAGTAGTTGTGAATCTCCAGTCGGCCCTCCGTGTCCAAAGCACTCAGTCGGTTCATGGTCTCAGCAAACCACGTCAGCGCCGCTTGCTCCCGAGTGATCCAGTAAAAGTAGATCTTCTTGAGCTTGAAGGTCTTGGGCAGCTTCACGCTGTTGCAGCGATCGCAACGGAAGGCCTCCCACTGATGGACGATGCTTTGCAGGATGGATGCAAATGGCGTGACGCCAATGCCAGCGCCAACAAACACCACCGACTCGTACCGGTAGTAGTTTTGCGAGGGTGCCCCCACTGGCCCATCGATAAAGACGGCGGGGAATGCACGGGCGATCGCACCAAAGCCACGCTCGAGGTCGTCGTCTCTGCCTCCACCACATCGCTGAAGACATTGGCGAAGCACAGCGTGGAGAGCACCGGTCCAGTCGCCAGCATTGCGGATGTGGACGCTGACATAGTCGTCCTCAGGGGCCGACGAGATGGTGAAGGGATGCCACTCGTACGTCGAGATGAGCGGCACCTTGAGGAAGAGATACATGCCCGGATGAAAGTGAAAGCCATGAGGCTTGTCCATAAAGATGGCGACCGTCTCTTTCGAAAACTGGACACGCTGGATCTGGGTATTGCCGCTCATTGCCGAGGTCGCCTTGACGCGGAAGCGACGCTCGGCCGCGTAGAGAAGCAGTGGTGGCAGCACCCAGTAGTACGCCTGCGGCGGTTGCACCCACGTGGCGAGTCCGTGGACAACGACGAGCACGAGGAACGGCACGAGCATGAGGTGCGTGAGCCAAAAGGCGTTGAAATCGCCACGGCGGATCTTGGGGTGCGTAAGCGGTGCGGCCACGGCGGCAAGCAGCAGCATGAGCACGCCCGTCCACATGGGTGTGCGCTCGAGCAAGTGGGGGATGCTTTCGTTCCGCACGAAGGTCAAGTGCGCGTACCGGGACCGCTGAAAGACGTCGTCCGGGACTGTGCGCATGTAGTAGGCGTTGAAGACCCACACGATGGAGTGGCCCAGCGACGCGAGCAGCATGACGACGCCGCAAATCTTGTGGAATTCAATGTTCTGGTCGACCGGGAGCCGGGACGAGATTGCCGCAAACTTGCGAAGGAACGCGACACACTTGCGGCAGATTGGGAGAAGGAGAAAGAGTGTGTTGACCATGACGATTTGGGCAAAGCCCTTGGCGACCTTGGCACCGTAGCCGACTGCCGGGTCGTAGTGGACGTAGTACGCCTTGGCAAAGAATGCGGCCACCATGAGATGCACGTAGAAAACGAGCCAGTGGACTTCAGACGCGTGGGCCTTGTACTGCTTCTTCAGACGCGCGAAACATCCTTTCTTGACCTTGGGCGTGGCTATCGAAGCTGGCGTGTCCGAGGAGCCTTTTGGTTCGTTGACGACACCGTGGAAGGCGCGCTGAAATTCATGGAATTCCATCCAAGACGCGTCGGCCGTGCCGGCGAACAGCTTGGCGACAATGCCTTCCACGTGGAGGTCTCCATACGCCTCGAGGTTGCCGGCAAGCAGCGTGGCGTCGATAAACGCCGCGACACCTTCGCGAGTTAGCACACCGCAACCGTCCGTGTCGAAGAGATCAAATAGAAAGCGCGTCTTTTCGTCGTCGGGCAACACTGACACACGCACGGCGTCGATCAGTACTGCTACAGACTCGCGTGGCAGCAGTGGCATGTGCGCCGTCAGTCGCACGGTCGATTCCGAGTCGGAACACGGCACGACATTAACGAAATGGCTCTCGCCGAGCGGGCGCAGCTTGTGGGCCGACGTCACCAGCGGCGCATAGCTGTTGTGTACCGGGTTCTCGTAGCTCGAGGTCTTGACGAGGTACTCACGCAGCTCCAGCAGCCCCGCCCTGCTCATGCGGCGGCTATCGCACGAGCTTGGCACGCCCATGGACTCGAAGAGGGAACCGGACGCGCAGTCGCTTTCACTGAACGAGGCGTACTGGCTACTGGCCGGCGAGACAAACATCATCTCGCGCTGGAACTGGTGGCGAGCCATGGGAGAGAGAGAGAGAGAGAGAGAGAGAGAGAGGGAGGGACAACAGAGTCGGAGATGATGGAGACGCAATCTCCCTTCCACCACCACCACCACCACAGTCTTGTTCCTGTTGGTGATCTTGTCACACACTCTCGGCAGGAGAAAAAGAAAAACAAGAACACTCACGGATAAGAAAGCGGGGGTCCCCCGAGACACGAAGTCACACGTCTGGCGTTCAGTGGCGTTCCCCAATCTCTCGAAACCTAGACACGGAACGTGTGCGTTTGTCCATCACGAAACCGTCCAGTGACGATGACGACAATAAGACACGTCTCGGATCTTTGATCCTGCCGAAGACGTCAATTGGTCCTCTTAGTCTTTCCAATTCTGACACTAGATGGCTACGCACGTGATGGGCGAATCAAGCAAAATCAAGTTGATGGATGTATACAAACACCAGGTCAACACAAGTCACGATTAGTGACTTGTGTTGCTCTCGTAACTCACGAGCCACTTTTGGTGCGGCGGCTGCTTTTAACGAACGGTCAACGAACGCACGACGCATCTCAGCTTTTGACGACAGAAGACACGCACCACAGTACATGGTGGTCATACTGGAAGCTCGGAAGCACTGTACACCACACACAATAATAGAATACACTGCAGTTGCGTGTTCGGTTGGCGACTACGGAACAAATCTGGCGTCAGCCCCCACTCCCAACGTCGATCGTATCGATTCCGGTATTCAAGTCCACAGGATTTCAATGAAGCCAGGGCTCGTCTATGGGCTTGATGGGGACACGTGCTTTCTGCTGCACATCGTTCAATGAGCATGGATCTCCTCAGTGAGCAAATCTTATCGTGTCCCATCGGATTCCGATGGGGCACGATCTCCCGGGGAAAAGAGTCTCCCGCCTATACTTCGTGTTGTGGCGACGTAGAGCGCATCGCATGTGTTCAAAGCCTCTCGTGGTGGATCGTTGTGAAGCTCCTACGTGCAGATTCAACCGTGGACCAATTTTGGCAAGCCGGTTCGGTTTATGTCGCTGTCTTCATTCTTACATTACAGTGTTACTATCATACTCTCGGACATTAATAAAAGCTTTCGCGGCGAAAGTCGAACGTGACGCCGGCCGAGTCGTGTGCTCGCTGCTGCTGCAGGTTAAAGCGCGCACACTCGTCGTGGATCGTACGCCCGAGCGCGCTGGTGCCACGGAAGAAAACGGCCACGTCGTTGGAAGCGCACGACGCGTCGACGCTTACCCGCGGAAGGGTCGCCTGGGTCTGTTGTTCATCCCGAGCCTCGCGCTGTGCTCGCTCGCGACGCATCTGGTCGTTGCGTCGCTCTTGTTCGTTGGCGATCCGCAGTAACTCGCGATTCCAATCCGGACGACCGACATGCACGACTTGCCTGGTCGCAGTGCTATCGCCTGCCGTAACAACTTCTTGCTCCTCCGCGTCGACGATAGCTGGCTGCTGTGGCGTGACGGCCGGCTCATTCGTAAAATAACTGTGGATCTCCAGTCGCCCTTCCGTGTCGAGCTCGGCCAGTTGGTCCATGAAATCGGTGAACCACGCGAGCGACTCGTGTCCACGTGTGACCCAGTAAAAGTACACCTTCTGGACCTGGAACTTGCGTGGGAACGCCACGGATTCGCAGCATGGACACTTGAACGACTCCCACTGGTGCACGATGCTGCGCAAGATCGACGCGAGGGACGTAACGTCGTCCGGGCCGGCATTGACAAACACGACCGACTGGTACCGGTAGTACTCTTGCGACGGCGTCCCAATGGGTCCGTCGATACACACGGACGGGTACGGCGACTTCTGCGCCGTATTCGCTTCCAGATCGACGGTCGCACTGTCGTGACAATGGTTTTTGATCGACTGGAGCATTTTGTGGAGATCGTCCGTCCACGCCGTGACGTTTCGTACGTGAACGCTGAGGTGTTCGTCCTCGGGCGCCGATGAGATCGTGAACGGATGCCATTCGAACCGCGAAATCACTGGCACGTTGAGCAACAGGTACATGCCCGGCTGGAATTCGAAATTTTTGGGTTTCTTCATGAAGATTGCGACCGTGTCGTGCGAAAACTCCACGTGCGTAATGCTTGAGTGGCCACCAAAGAGCTTCGCCATACGATACCGCTTCTCAACGACGTACAGGGCGAGCGGTGGCAGCACCCACAGGAGCGCTTGCGGCGTTTGCACCCACATGGCCAGCCCATGGATGAGAAGCAAGACGAGAAGTGGCACGAGGAGCAAATGTGAGAGCCAGAAGGTGTTGAAGTGGCGGCGATGGATCTTGGCATGGGCGAGGGGCGCGGCGATGATGGCGATCACCAGCATCACGCTACCAGTCCACATTGGCAGGTGCGAAAGGAGATCCCACAGTGACTGATCCCGCAGAAATCCGAGCGACATAAGGAGGTGAGACTGGTGCCAGACTTCTTCTGGCGCGGTCTGGATGCGGTGCAGAATGACGCCCCACGCAAACATGTGAATAAGCGAGGACACAAGCATGACGACGCCGCAGATCTTGTGGAAGCCGAGGTGCTTTTCGATGGGAACTCGCGTCGTGATGGATCCGAACTGGCTCAAATACGTCACGACACCGCGGCACATGGGGAGCAGCAAGAAGCAGGCGTTGACTAGGATCACTTGCGAAGAGCCCTTGGCGATGCGAAGAGCGGATCCAGTAGCCGGATCCAATGGGATGCACGAGGCTTTGATGACGAACGCTGCGAGCAGCACTGCCGAGTAGAAGGCAAGCCAGTTGATCTCGGCGGGGTACTTGTGATACTTTGCCATGATCTTGCGCTGCCACAAGTTTTGCGTTCGCGCGGCGATGAGTGATGGGCGATAGTGAATAGATGGCTTGTACTCAGACGGCCGCGGTTGTTCAGCAGACGCCGGCTCATTCTCAGAGTCCTGATGATGCGTCCTTGCAGGAGGGACCGTTGTTGCAACCGCGTCGGTGGGTCCACGGACAGCCAGGTTGAATACTCTCCGAAACTCCTTGTAGGTCATTTGGTGCTGATCGGAGCTGTTCGTGAACAGTTGGTCGACCATTTCGTCAACTCGAAAGTCTTCGTTGGTCTTGAGATTGTTGGCCAGCAGCGTGGCCTCGACAAACGCTGCGACCCGCTCACGCGACAAGACCCCTTGCTCGCCGACGTCAAAGAGATCAAACACGAAACGGCACTTGTCGTCGTCCTGAAGCGACGAGGCCCGCACAGCATCGATCAATACGGCGACAGACTCGCGCGGCAGCGGCGATTTGCACAGTGGCTTCGACATGGACGACTGCTTTCGCATGCTCGCTTTCAACGGGAGCGGCATCACGCCACCGAATTCGCCAGACAGCGTGCGCGTGGACGACATCATAGAACTTTCGCTTTGTGTAGCACTAGCTCGTCCACAAACGCCGATGAAATTCTGTGGATTCTCTGAGAACGATGGCGAGGCCAAAGGAAGAAATCGGTGCTGGGAGGGCGGAAGCTGGGCAACAAAACTCGCGTCAATATCTTCGTCTTCTTTGTGCTCGTCGGCCTCTGGATCTTCTGAAGAGTTCGTTGAGGACCTGTGGCATTGCGGCGACAATGATACCTTGGTCAAGCTGTTCCATAGGCATTCGCGGAGGTGGTGGAGCTCCTGCAGGCCCATAACACGGCTTTCCCGTGCTGATGAACGCCTAGCTTGCGCAGGTGGAGACATGCCCGTCGGCGTTTTGCTCTCGACATATTGGACGCCCGTGAAGTCGAGTTCATCCACGGGCGAATTGCACAGGATCGAGTTGTTGGACAAGGCAACCGAGGTCGATTCACCGTCGGCGTAGGCGTACGAATCCGTGTCCGTATACGGAATCGAGAGCGTACTGCATCGGTCGGCGCGGCGATGGTCGGCGGTATCCTTGAGCGGTGCAAATGAGGTCGCGCAGGGAGACGCGACATTGCCAGCGGAAATCAGCGTGTCAAAGCAGTTCAAGTCGATGCTGGACTGTTGATATGGGTCGGCGGCTTCGGTCGCTGTCTTTGACTGGCGAGACATTCTAGTCGACGAGGAGATCTTGCGAGGTCGGGCACTGTCGAAAGAATTCGCTCGGCGTATCTCTCGGTGCGAGAGTGCTTTGAATACGCTAGAAACGCAAGTGCGCTTCCGATCAGCAGGTCAAGGACTAGATTACCGAGCGCTCATAATAGGCACGTGTTGGGGTGTAATCCCCTTCTGGAGCACGAGTCGCTTTTTCGCCGGCCGGTGCCTGCATCACCATAGAGTATTGTTTCAGTGGCTACGGTAGTTCGGCTCACCAAGCCATGACCACCGTAAGCGATCGGGTTACCATGCGTGTAGAAGTCACCTTCGGTTTGTGGTATCCGACAGATCGGTTCTCGTGAGTTGGAGGCGTTGAGGTTTTGTGCCTCTACTTAGGATTGGACAGACGGACCTGCTTGAAGATGGCTACATTGTCAGGTGCGGATTATGATTGGCTCGCCAAAGGAGCTGCAGGCACCAGATGGGCAACTCTTACGTTCAGTCACGTACGCTCTATCCGGCATGGAGAGCAAGTCGCCACGAAAACCACCTCCCGTTCTTGACGTGCCTCTTCGCCTCGACGTCAAACTTTTAACGACGCAGCTTTTCCGAAAGTGATGAGCGCTACTGCTCACTGTCCGTCGAACGAGCTCTGGGTTTGACCGGCTTCATACTGACTCACACGTCTCCACTGGATATGGCGTTTGTAATGTTCAGATACTAGTATCAAGAAGCGAAATCCGGTACTCAGTACTGGCATGCGTTCATTCTTACATGTCCTTTTCACCGGCGCCGCTCCCTCGATCGGGAGCGATCACGACGACGATCACGACTGCGATCCGCGCTGCGCTCTCGGCTTCGATTACGGCGTTGGCCGTCTCGGGGGTGATCCGCGTCTGGCTTACTTTTTACGTCACGCTCCGTTCTCGTGTCCACAGTCATATAATCCTGCAGACAAAGCCTTTGCATTAGCCAAGTTCCAACAACATCACATATAGAGGCATATTTCTACATACGTCGACGGTCGGGCCATAGTTGTTTCGGAACTGGTCCTGTAAATGTGAGCGACATATGTGGTGAGCCAAGGGCATACATAAGATGCTTTGGTAGCGCGATACGTACATCAATATGTTTCTTGAATTTCAGCTTCGCTGCCATCCACGACTTGTCCTTGGCTGCCTCATCATCATTGTCTTCATCGTCTTCGAGCACTTGACCATGGTATGCTTCAGTTGTTTCGTCCGATTTCTTGCTTGCATGTTCTTCATTCACACCGAGCAGCGTGGCTTTGAACTGTGCCAGCTTCTGGAGCGTGTCTTGTTGCCGGCCCGAGCGGTTGGCCATCTTCTTGCGTTCCAGAAATTTCGCGCGCTGCTGCTGGAGAGGAGTGAGCACGTCGCTCTTGGCCTTGGCAATCTCTTGTTCGCGAGCTTTCTGGCCAAGCAGAACTGCAGCAGCTTTCTTGTCACGCTTGAGCTCCTCACGCAATCGTGTGTACTCGTCTCGCTCATCCTTGACTGCTGTCTTGAGTTTCTTTTTCTTCTCGCTCGTTTCATCTTGCTTGATCTCCACGAGAGCATCTTCAGTCTTTGGCTCAACAGTCATTGTGCCGGCAGACGCCGCAGCCACCGCAGCCTTCAAGCGCGCGCGCGCATCCATCTTCACCGCCTTCTCCTTTCCACCGCGCGACGCATCAGCGCCTTCCGAGTCCTTTGTCGTCTCGGCGATTTTCTGGGCAATCTCTTGATCCACTTCGGCCTTGAGCTTCGTATCGTCCAGCAAGTCATGGCTGCTCATGACTTTCTTCTTTTTCTTCTTCTTACTGCCGCCGTCTTCTTCGTCGAAGGCCTCTTCCTCGTCGCCAAACGACAGCAGCTTGAGGTCCTTTGTGGCCTTGCGCTGGCGCTTCTTCTTGGCGGTCTCGCTTTCCTCGGGCGCACGCCGCGTGGTCTCGCGCACGACGATATCATCAAACGGGTTCCACAAGACTTCGGCGCTGAGCAGCCTGGGTGGGGAAAGCGGGCGGTCGCTGTCGTCCGTGTCGACGTCACTCACACTGAGCAAATTGAAGATGGTGTTGCCCGTGATCTTGCCGAAAATCGTGTGCTTGCGGTTGAGAAACTCGCACGCATCGAGCGTGAAAAAGAACTGCGCGTGGTTCGAGTTGGGCTTGTTCTCGTTGGCCATGGCGACGATGCCGCGGTGGTTGAACTTGAGCCGCGAGTGGAACTCGTCGATGAAGGGCTCGCCGTACACGCTCTCGCCGCCCGTGCCCGTGCCCGTCGGGTCGCCACCCTGCACCATAAAGTCCTTGATGATGCGGTGGAAGATCGTGTTGTCATAGTACTACGCGTAGACAAAATTGGAGACTGTCAGCACCAACACGATAGAAACATGACTGGGAGAACGTACGCCTTCGAGACAGAGCTGCACAAAGTTGCGACAGGACTTTGGCGCCTGCTGCGGCCAGAGCTCGATGTCGAGATCGCCAAAGGACGTGTGGAGAAGCACCTTCCCCTCGGTCGCCGGCTCGGTCACGTACATATTCGACATGGTGCCGTAGTGCCTTTCCCCGCTTTACTTTTCCCCGCCCCCAATCGAAGGCGTGCATCGGTTTTAGTAGAGTACCTCGGTATAGTGACTATCGTAACACGGAGAACGGAGTAGAAATGCGTTTCTAATGGGTGTGCCGCTTCAACCTTGGACTTGGCAGCAAGAAGCAACGGACGGAGAAGGATCTTGACCGAGGAGAGATGGCGACGCGCACGGGGAAACTCGTGGTGGACCGCAAGACGGGAAAGATGGTCGAGGAGATGAAAGAGGACCAGATGATGGTCGCGCTCTTTGATCCCGAGAGCGAACAGCCAAGCGACTACAAATTCCAGCGCGTGCTGCGGTCCGACTTCAAGCTGTACGCTCTCTATCACTTTCTCTCTCTCTGTGTGGCTATGCTGATGGGGATTGTGGCACGCAGGAAGCGTATCAATGAGCTGTTCAAGTGTAACGCGGCACTGCTTAAAGATCCGTTCGGAAGTACGTCTGTCTCGGCATAGCCTGTCTATGATCCCAGGCTGACTAGATGCTTGTTCACCAACTCTACAGACGTGATCTGGCCCAAGGACTGGATCGTGCAGGTGCTGCCACCTACGACCACCGACAAGTGGTACTACATCATCCACGAGCGGCTCGAGCCAGCGCCGCAGGACGATCTCGACGAACCGATGTACACTGGTGGCGCCGTGCTTGTGCTCGCCAGTGTGCCCAAGGAATGCGAGTCCGTAGACATTCGCACGTGGCTGTTGTTTGGCATTGCGCAAGACTATGAACCACTGGAGCGTGTGCGCGAGAGTATTCGCATCACCGAGAAGAAACGGGACGTGCTCAAGCAAAAGCTGCGCGCATTGCCGTCGATCGAAGTCGACGGCTCGCCCGAGCAGCAGGCTGAGATGCGCAAGAAACTCTCGGACGCGATCACAGGCCACTCGGCGAAATTCAATAAAGAACTGGACGCGCTGAGCAAGAAGCGCGTGCGCATTGAAAAGCTGCTGATGACCGAGCCATTGGAGCTCGCGGCCATGCCCATTGACAAGCCCGTCGTTACAGCCAGCGACAAGCAAGAAAGCATGGAGCAGTACGCCAAACGTGTCGAGACGCGCAGTTGGACCGTGCTGTTCACAAGTCCCCGGGGCGAGGCGTTGGCGTCCGTGGCGCTCGCAAAATGTGATTGGAACTATGTGTGCCTTGTACAAACGCGGCCTGTGCCAAAGGCGTTCATCGAGGACGACCAGGTGCAACACCAGATTATAAGCGACAAGGACTTGGCCAAGGAAGTCAACATGCGGCTCGTGCGACTCAAGCGGCTGCGCCATGGCACTGGTGAGCGGCTTCAGCTCACGACGGACGCCAGCAGAGTCGGGGAAAAGGAGGACGTGCTCAAGCCATGGGAAGACGGTTTTCACGTGTCTTCGATCGGTGCGATGTATTGCGGCGAGTGGAAGATGGGTGAGAAGCACGGTCGCGGCAAGGAGTTTACAAACGTGGGCATCTACGACGGCGACTTTGAGCGGAACTACCGTCAGGGACGTGGGAAATTGGTCTATGGCAACGGCACGACGGTCAGCGGAACGTTTGATCGTCGCACGCGCGCATACGCGTACTCGAAGAAGTACCGCGACCGTCGGTATGCACCGTCGCTGCTCTGTGGCGACGACTTCCGAGAGGGCGTCGAGCACGGCGAGCACATGCAGGTGGCGTTTCCCGATGGCGCGACCTACGAAGGCGAGATGACCGACGGGAAAGTGACAGGGTATGGCATCTATACCTCGTCGACGGGTGTCGTGGACGAAGGCTACTTCGTCGACGGTGTCCTCCATGGAGACAACTGCTCGCGTCGGTATCCGGACGGTACAACGCAGCGTGGGCGGTTTGAAAGCGGCCAGCTCCACGGACGTGGTGAGCTTGGTGAGCGTAATGGTGACGTGTATGACGGGTACTTTGAGTACGGCGCCAAGTCCGGCCGTGGGACGTCGTACTTTGACCAGCGGCGATGCAAGCACGTCGGGTTCTGGATTGAGAACACAATGACAGGAAGAGGCGAGTGCTTTCTCAAGAGCGAGACCAATCCCGACCCCATCAACACGCGCGAGGTGGACGGTGAGCACGAAGATGAGTGGGACTTTTGGTACGAAGGCAGCTTTGTATGTGGCCAGACGCAGGCGCGTCACCGGTTTGTAGATTTGAAGAAACGCCACAAGGACCATCTGTCGTTCACCACAAACGGCAAGAGCGACGACAAGATGCCATATTTGACGCACACACTTCCGCCGCAACTTGCAAAACTCGAAGCACGCCGCCAACAAAACGCCGTGCGCCGTTCTACCCGCGAAAAACAGTATCTGGAGAAGCAAGGAGTGGCGAATCTGACGCTGTATTATGGACTACTGGACGAGTTTTACGAGCGCTGGGTGCAGGCCCAACGCGAGCGCAAGGAAGACGAGTCGCTGGAAGGGGACGTCGAAGCACGGGAAGAACTCCGTCAGCAACGCGCCGCGGCGATTGAATACGCGGAGAATCGCGTCGCGTTCCGGAAAGAGAAATACGAGTTGTTACCGCGTAATCGGGATCTTGCTCAGTTCGAGTCGTATTTGGAAAGAGTGACGTTAAGCGAGCGCGTGCGATTGGACAGAGCTGCAGCGTGGGAAACGACCGCAGTGGTCGCTGATATGGAGAAGACGGCTGCCGGAGGCAAGTAAAGGACCCCATAGAAAGATATAGCTTAATGCGGGAGGAAAAGACAATGCCAAGTATTTTATGAACAGGGGGGAACAGACAAGAATTAGTTATCCAACCGAACCCCCGCGATTTATGACGGCCAAACGCGGTCTTGGATTTCTGCAGGGCTGGTCCCGCTCAGGCATGCGCGCGAAGACACTGTGAATGACGATCACCTGTGAGTGCAACGCTGGACCGAACAAGCGTGCTGCGTCCATCACTTGGCATCCGGTGCACACGAATCTTTTGAGTCCTGCAGTCCGGCTTGCAGAGGAGTATGAGACGGTGGTCATGTCTAATCAAATATCACGCCGGCCTCCGGGCAGCGGCGACGCACCGCTGGTCCAACCTAGAGGTGGTAGGTGACAGCGCGCTTATCCTACGCCAGATGCGCGAGTACCGTCCTCCGAGGAACGCACGCCTTCTCCGACTCTACTCGCAGGCGCGTCGCCTCGCGGACCAGCTTGCCGTGCGGCACTGGACACACCACGTGCGCGCCCACAACAAGATGGCCGATTCCCTGGCCAGCCTCGCCATGGACACCTGCACCAGCACCAGTTCGCAGGTGCTGCATCCATCGGCACGCTCTGGAAGCGCCACCCTCAATGTCCATTTGAGCAATGACCTCAGCCCGTGGCTGGTCGACTCGATCGACCGCCGGGCTGGCCTCTCTGTTTTGTCGTA
>JAADWA010000727.1:0-16227 GCA_023335935.1 Pythium phragmiticola
CCCCCCCCCCATTCCACCAGCAACGCCTGAGACGATCGCACAATGTAGACCATGAGTAGGTAGAAACGCCATTCAACAATGAGACCAAACTGACCACACACTTCAACTCGCTGGTCGCAACCAGCTGGTGCCAATTCTCACGCATCTCGCTGGAAGAAATCTGCAACCGGTACTTATACCGGTATCCTGAGCGTAACCCAGCGTACCCCCTTCTCTTTCCCTTCGTCGTTCGTTGTCGGGGCTCTGGCTCGCTCTCCCGATTCGCCAGCAAAGAGAACACTAAGGAAAGAGAAGGGGGACTCGCGATGGCGACCGTGTCGCCGTCCAGCGGCGCCTCGACCGTGGCGTCCACGCCGTCGTACGCGGCGTCCACGCCCAGCTCCGCCACGTCCTTTGGCACGCCGAGCAGCACGCCGGCGGCCACGTCGCAGCGCAGCACCGTCACGCTCCAGCAGCTCACGGCGTTTGCCCTGCGGAACGTCGCGCTGCCCGGCGCGCCCAGCGGCGAGCTACTGGATCTCTACTTTAAGCTGGGTGCGTGGTCCGATGCTTCTATGCGGCCATGGGCTGAGAGAGGTGTACTGACGTTTTTTTCTCTTTCTCTCTGTAGTCATTGACGACCATGTCGTGTACGTCAGCGAGATTGTGCGCAACACACTGAACCCCGTGTGGATGCCGTTTGAGCCGGACGCGCTCGCGCATCTGTCCCACAACATGGACGGTCTCCACCACCACGTGAGCGTTGCGCCGCTGCTGAGCGGCACGGGCTTTGACATTGTCGTCGTGCGCGTGCGCAACTACAAGATGGCGCGGCGAAAGTCGAGTGCGCTCTTGGGCGTGATCATGGCCGACGAAGACGGACTCATGCTCCGCAAGGTCACACGCACGCGGGAGAGCAGTGACGACTGCAGCGTCGACGCGGGCGACGAAATGGAAGACAAAGCCAAGCGCACCATGCCGGCCGTGCAAGAAGTCGACCCAAGCGTAGCCACGGGCTTTTACTTCTCCGGTATCCACCAGCCAAAGAAGCAGCGCGGTGCGTTCGACTTTTCCGATGACGAAGACGCCGAAGGAGAAGCAAGCGATGCATTTCCAGCCGACGGACCCGCGATACCCTCAGCGTCGAATGCCTTGGTGTCTTCGTTCCGGTTGAACAATAGCTCGAAGCGCAGCGACAATTCCGTCGTGTACGAGGAAGAGATTTTCTGCTTTCGGTTCAACATTCGCGAGCTCGATCCGCTGCCCATTGGACTCACAGAGATCTCGAATCTGCCGCTGAATACCTGCCTGCTCGAGTTCAACGACCGCTTGTACGTCAAGCGCGAAGTCATTGAGCTGCTCGTGGAAATGGGCGTGATCTCGGTCAAGCACTCGCGCCGCAAGGGCTCAGCGATCCAGCTGAAAGAGTACAGTCTCCACGACGGCATTGATAACCTCGAGCGGATACGCGCACTGCGGAAACACATTAAAGACGTGACGCACGGCAACGCTGAGCTCAAGGACCAGATCAAGCAGCGGCTCGTAGCGGCGGAAACCACGGTCCAAAAGGACCACTCGCGTACGGCTGTGCAAGACAGGATACAGGCACTGCGTCGCCAGATCGCCGAGAAGAAGAACGCGCTGGATCGCGTCAAGCACATTATGCACGACGAGCGGCGAACGTTTGAGACCGACATCCACATCCCCAAGGCATTGCTGCATATGATGCAGATGGGTATTCGATACAAGGACGAGAAGCAAGGGATTCTCGAGCGGCGATGTGAAGTCTTGCGAGCCGCCCACAAGATCCGCTCGCGCCAGGCGATGCTCGTGAAGGAGCTCACGACCATTTACCCCATTGAGTACATTGGCGCCGGCGAAAACGCGATCCGCGGTATTCGCGTGCTCAACTCGGACTTGACAATCAATGGGCGCGGTGACGAAGAGCAGATTTCGACGGCCCTCGGGTACATTGCCCACTTGACGTTTATGCTGAGCAAGTACCTCCACGTGAACTTGCGGTACAAGATCGTGCCGTACTCGTCGCGGTCATACATGAAAGACGAGATCAATGACCCCCACGGGGAGTACCCACTCTACCGGAAGGGCGTCGAGCGCGAACGGTTCGAGCGCGCCATTTTCTTCCTGCGCAAGGATGTCGAACAGGTAACGCCGTTCTCTTCAGGGTGATCTGTGCCGATCGGATTGTTTCACTGATGTGCGGTGCTTTCTATTGATTTGTAGTTGCTCTTTGCGCGTGGGCTAGACCCGACACAGGGGGCCCCATTACTGGGACGATTAGATACGTTGATCAAGGCGGAAATTTCGTGGCTTGAGGCCGAACGGGACATGAGCAACGGAGGCAATGGCGCAGCAACGGTGGCGCCCTCGCCAAAGCGGTAGAAAGCAGCTGTCTCATTACGATCTTCTCGAGTAGTGTATTCAAATGGTAGTGAGTACGAGACGCTTTCAGAACGAATTTTCCAACGGTCTCCGGATTGGTCGCGCTGCTGTGGAGTCGCCATGATATGCCGCATCGCCTCAATCAAGCATCTTCCTATGCGAAGGCTAACGGCGGTATAAAGGAAGCAGCAGCATCCACCGAGTAGTTTTGAACAAGTCGGTGCACGTGAGCTAATGCAGTTCACGTGCGTCTATGCACAGAACACCAAGTCACTTGGAGAAAGTACGACATCGCACCTCTTTCGACTCATTCATTGCAAGAGCTCCTTGTCTGGTTCGTGCTACACCTTCATTCTTCGTACTGAGGCGATGACCACGTGCTCATGAGGAAGCAGAGGGAGAGGTATCCAGAAGTCCGTTGTCTGCACAATCGTCGTTAAATCCGACATCCTACCGCTTCTTCTTCTCGCCTTACAGCTTGGGTTCGACCACTGGCGGGTAGTGCTCCTTGTACCAGTGGCGCGCAATGTCTTCGCGGCGGCAGACCCAGATCTCTTCCTGGAACGTTTGAATGTACTCCAAGAACCTCACGAGCGCTGCGGCGCGGCCCGGGTGGCCGACCACGCGGCAGTGGAGCCCGATCGACATCATCTTGGCGTGGCCGGCGCGGCCCTCGTCAAGCAGCACGTCAAAGGCGTCTTTGAGGTACGTGAAGAACTGGTCGCCGCTGTTGAAGCCTTGAAACGAGACAAACTTCATGTCGTTGTTGGTCAGCGTGTACGGCACGACGAGATGCAGTCGCCCAAAGTCATGGTTCCAGTACGGGAGGTCGTCGTTGTAGGCGTCGGCATCGTAGAGGAAGCCGCCTTCTTCGACGACGAGGCGCCGCGTGTTGACGTTGGGCTTGCCCTGGTAAATGCCCACGGGCCGCTTGCCCACGACGCGCTCGTGGATCGCAATCGTCTTGCGAATGTGCTCGCGCTCGGTGGCCTCGTCGACGTTCTGGTAGTCGATCCAGCGGTACCCGTGGCTCGCGACCTCCCAACCCGCCTCGACCATTGCGCGCCCAGCGTCCGGGTTCTTCTCGAGCGCGAGCCCGACGGCGTATACGGTCACGGGCAGCTTGCGCTCGGTGAAGATGCGGTGGAGCCGCCAAAAGCCGGCGCGGCTGCCGTACTCGTAGAGTGACTCCATGTTGACGTGGCGCTGGCCCAAGTAGGATGTCGCGCCGACAATGTCCGAGAGCAAATGCTCCGAGCCTTTGTCGCCGTCGAGCACGCAGTTCTCGCCGCCTTCTTCATAGTTGATGACGAATTGCACCGCAAGCTTCTTGCCGCCGGGCCACTTGGGGTCAAAGCCATGGCGACCGTAGCCGATGAGATCTCGCGGCGGCTGGGAAGTCATACTGGAGATACAGGGGCTTGGAGGTAGGGGGGGAACTCTGCAGGAAGAAGAATGGGAAATGGCGTTGGAGGGCACGCGAGGGAATTGGTGGCAGACGGCGCGAAGGATGGGGCCCGTGAATGCGAAATCTGCTTCAAGTTGGCAAGATCTGGGAGCTGCTCATCGACGTGTGCGATCTCATGGGCGGTTTTAACAGAACAACATTCGTCTAAGTACGGTTTCACAAACGATTCGTACTTTATTGAGATAACACAGTGCGCGATCTTTTCGGGGGAATCGGGGGAAAAGCACAAGAACGAAGATCGCGCCAGGAAGCGGACCGACGACGACCCACGCGCGCCTCCCCTATCTCTATCGCTTCGATTTCTAAGCAGCCATGGCTGGAGACGGATACGACCGCCACATTACGATCTTCTCGCCCGAAGGACGCCTCTACCAGATCGGTACGACCTCGCATAGCCACACAGAGAAGCTACGAAAGATGCCCTCGACTGACACTGGGCGCTGTGCGTGTGTGCAGAGTATGCGTTCCAGGCCGCCAAGGAGTGTGGCTTGACCTCTGTCGGTGTGCGTGGCAAGGACAGCGTCGTGTTCGTCACGCAGAAGAAGGTTCAGGTGCGTTTGTCTCTGCTCAATGGATATTTACCCCATGATTATGAACAGGGGGACTGATCACCTGAGCGATTTGGCCTCATAGGACAAGCTGATTGACCCCGACTCGGTGACAAGCGTCTTCCAGATCACACCCGACATCGGCGCGCTGATCACGGGTCTGCCAGGTGAGCTTCCCATTGATTTCTTCAGGGGACAAGAGTGCAATTGGTCTCATATACGTCCATTTTCTCCACAGCCGATGCGCGTGCGCAGGCGCAGCGTCTCCGCTACGAGGCCCACGAATTCGAGCACAAGTTTGGCTACAAGGTGCCGCCCCATGTGCTGGCCAAGCGCATCGCCGACGTCGCGCAGGTTAACACGCAGCACGCGTCGATGCGCGCGTTCGGCGTCATTTCGTTCCTCATTGGCGTGGATGAAGAAAAGGGCCCGCAGCTCTTCAAGATTGACCCGTCGGGTCACTACTGGGGGTACAAGGCCACGTCGGCCGGCACCAAGCAGCAGGAAGCGCAAAACTACTTGGAGAAGAAGGTCAAGGCGAACGCCGCGATGGACCACGAGACGACGCTGCACACGGCCATCACGTGTCTGCAGTCGGTGCTCTCGGCCGACTTCCGTCCCAACGAGATTGAGGTCGGTGTCGTGGCCACGGGCGAGCGATTCCGCAAGCTCACGGAGGAAGAGATTGAAGTGCACTTGACCGCCATTAGCGAGCGTGACTAAACGCGCCTCACTCAGCAGCAGATTGATACCTGACACGAGACGACGGTACGCAAGACTGTGGCGTCGCTCAGGGAAGATAATGGTGAAGAGAGAGAGAGCGTACGACGCCTCACAGCATAAACTTACGTAGCTTCACGGCGGTGGGCATTGCGAAATGCGTACCAATTTCAGTACATAGGGCGTTGTATTCAGCACACTACAGTAGCTACTGAAATGTTACCGGTCGCAAACCGGTATATCCCCATCTGCTCGCACTGTCTCACAGAGAATTCCAATAAATCAGTACTCAGGTCGTGAATGAAACTGCTTGATCTCTTGGGCCCGTGTCGCACTCATCAAACGCCACCCACCTCGCCAGCCCACCTCTCCCGCCGCCCCCCTTCCTGCCGCCATGGCCGCCAACCTCAAGAAGCCGACGCTCTGGGGCTTCATCTCCAACAACTATGGCTGGACCTTCAACCTGCTCGCCACGCACGCCATGTTCTGGGCCGTCGGCTTCCCGCTTGCGCTCGACTACGGCTACTCGAGCGACAACTACAATGAAAAGGGCGGCATCCCGTCGGGCTCGCAGGGCTCGGGCGCCTTTGTCGTGACGCTCTTCATCTGCGCGCTGTGCACGCTCATCTACGTCGTCCGCCTCGTCGCCTTCATGCGCGGCCAGATCGCCCACGACGACTAGGGCACCAAACCGCCTTCCCCGTGGCCTTCGGCCTTTATACACACTTGCTCGTTTTGACTCTTGCAGTTCGCCATTTCCTCCCCTTCTACCAATACCCCTTCTCTTCTACCGTCACACATACACTCTAATCCGTCCTAATTAAAACTGCAGCTTCTTGGCGACCGGCGGCGTCGTCGACGTCGTCTGGCTCCGTGTCCGCGACGGCGTGCTGGATGCGCTGCTGGCGCCCGGCTCGCGCGCCTTGATCTGCCGCGTGGGGGCGCCCAGCTCGCACTGGCTCACATTCTGCGCAAAGCGCAGACTGCAGACCGACTCGTCAATCGACTGAAACGTGGGCGAGAGGTTCACCATCATGAGCGTCTTGCCGTCGCCAGAGAGCGCCGGCTGCAGCACGTACGTGAGCTTACTGTTGCGGTACGGCACGTGGGCTGACTTTTTCGCCAGCGCCTGAAACACGTCGGCCATGGCACTGAGCGACTTGTTAATGGCCTGCGCCTCCTTGAGCCGATCGCCCGTGGCGTTCGAGCGGCTCAGGCGCTCGCTGCCGGCGAGATCCACCAGACTCAGGCTGCCGTCGACCTCCGTGTTTTGCGCCTCGTTCACGCCGCGAATCTTGAGCCCGAAAATGCTGTGGCTCCGCGACGAGTGCGCATTCATGTCCGTCTTATCGACCGAGCGATTGCACGCCGCGAGGTGCACGATCTCTTCGAGCTGCGCCTCGGCCACGTCGAAGTCAATGGGCACGGTAATGAGCCCCTCGACATAGTTCTTGCCGCGCCGGTCCGTGCGAATCACATACTTGCGGTCGTCGTCGGCGCCGTACGCCTGGCTCAAGAGATCGCGAATAGTCTCATTGTAAATCTCGAAAAACGTCACGTCGAGCGAGTACTGCCACCCCTGGGTCGAGAGCTCGCGGCACGAGTTGATAATGAGCTGCAGCGCGCGCGGGATAATGCCGCGCATCTGGGCCTTGCCGCTGCCCTGCATCGTGTGCGTCTTGCCCGAGCCCGTCTGACCGTACGCAAAGATGCACACATTGTAGCCGTCCAGCGCCGACTGGATAAAGTCGGCCACGTCGCCAAACACCGCGTCCTGCGACTCCGACTGGCCATACACCTTGTCAAACGCAAACGTGTGCGGCTTGTCCACGTTCGTCGAGATCGTGCCGCCAAAGCCGTCGCACCGGATCGCCGCGCGCGGGTTCTCGGCGCGCGCTTCCTCGCCGTCCGACCGCAAAAACGGACGCAGCCGCACGTGCACGCGAATATTGCCGCGCAGCTCTTGGATCGTATTGTGGAGCTTGCGCCGCACGAGCTCGCCGTCGGCCACCTTGCGTTCGAGCTCAGAAATCTGGTCCGTGCGAAGCACCATTTCTTGCCGCACGGCGAGCAGCTCGTCCGTGACCTGCTGGAGCCGCGCGGCGAGCTCGCGCTCGGCCTCGGCCGACAAGCTCGAGGACCCCGTCGCTCCTGACGACTTCGACGACGACGAGGCACTGACGCCCACTGTACCGGGGTGGTCCATGCGCCGCATGAGCGTGTTCTGCGCCTGCAAGGCACGCATCTCGCCGGCCAAAATCACATTGCGCTTTTCAAAACTGGCGCGGAGCTCCTCCATTTTGGCCTCGTGGGTTGCCTGCAGCGCGACCATTTGCGCGTACAGCGCCGTGTTCTCGACCGTGAGCTGCTCGACGTTGACTTGAAACTGCTCGCGGCGGTTCTTCTCGTCTTCAAACTTGGTCTCGACCTGCGACAGCCTGTCTTGCAGCACTTGCTTTTCCAGCTCCATCTCCTTCGTCTGCTTGACGCACGTCTCATTCTCCGCGCGCAGCTCGTGGTTCTGCGTGCGCAGGTCCTTAATGACTTCGTCCAGTTTCTTGACGTTTTGCTGCGTGAGCGTGAGATCCTCCGTGAGCGCGCGGTTCTGCTTGGCCAAATCCGTCGTCTTCTCCCAAAAGCTCGAGCTGTTGCGGGTCTCGTCCATCTCAGTCAACTGGGACCGCAAGTACTCGAGGTCCGTGTGCAGCGCCGCCATCTCGATCGTCAGCTGCTTGTTCTCGAGCTTGATCGCGACGCTCTCTTCGCGCAGCGCCTTCATCTCGTCGTCCTTTTCGTGCTTCGTCTCCGTGACCAACCGCGAGTTGGACGCGACCGACGCCGACGCGCGGTCGCGCTCGACCGCGAGCGCCCACTCGTGCTCCGCGAGCTTCTCGGCAAACCGCGCCTTCCACTTCTCCTCAATCTTCTCGGTCGCCTTCCGCAGCATCTCGTTCACAAACGCCGACAGCGACGACTCGCCGTTCGCACTGAACCGACGATCGCTCACAAACTTCTCCTCGCCATCGTCCGGGGTCTCGTCTTCTGCCAGGGCCTGGGCAGTCGTTTCGTCGTGGAGGACCGGAGGCAAGACCACGGTCGCTGTGCTCGCACTACCCGCACTCGCACCAGCCGCCAGCACCTCCATCTCGCGCATGAGCTGGTCGTTGACCACGCGCATCTGCGCCATGGCGTCCTGCTGCGCGTCCTGCTGCCGCTGGAGCACTTCGCAGGCCAGCATCAGCGCCACGCTGTGCTCGTTCAGTGTCTTCATGCCGCCCTTCAACCGCCGGAGCTCCGTCTCGGCGCCGCGCATAGGCGACGGCGGCATCGTGCCCGACGGCGGCTTCAGCAATTGCTGCACGCCCTGCTCGGCCAGCACGTACTGCTGCTTGAGCTGGCGCACCAAGTCGCCGTCGACGCGCGCGTCCTTGTCGTCTCCGCTCGACGCCAGCAGCAGCTTTTGCATGACCGAGACTCTCGGGGGTGGCACACCCGTCGAGAGCTTGCCGGGCGACGATCCGCGGCTCGTGGAGGACGCGGACGACGCTGTCAAGCGAGATGCTGACGCAGCGGTCGATGAGCGGGACGCGGCCGTCGTGTTCGCGCCCGCACTCTTGTGGCGCGTCAGCCGCGACGGCACGGTCGATCCCGAGCGCAGGGACGAGACCGACGACACCGAGGTCGTGGACGGCGAGGACGCGATGGACGAGACCGAGGACGTCGTCGATCCGATCGAGTCGCGGCGCCGGCTCGGCGTGAAGTGGATCGACGGCGTGATGAGCTCGAGCGGCGTTGGCGGAGGCAGCCCGGATGACGACGACGCGCGCGCGCTGCCCGTGTCGCTGCTCACGCTGCTGCCGCCGCTGCTGCGCTTGCGCAAGAGCGGCTTTCGCACCACAGTGCCTTCGTCGTCGACGTTGGCGTTGCTCGCCATACGCGCCTTGATCGAGAGGGCGTACGCGCGGCGCGTCTCGCTCGCAGACAGCTTCTTCCCCGACGGACTCGACGAGCTATTTGAATCGGTCGAGCGGATCCGGCCCGGCAAGTCGGCCGCCGACACGACGCGGCGCACGCTGACGACGGGTTTCGAGACGCCAAAGCGTTGCGCGGCCGCGACGGCGCTTGGGCTTTCGGACGGCGCGAGATGCAGCGGCTTGTCTTCCAGGTCGTCTGCGTCGCGCGCGCGCACGGGCGATCGGCTCCTTCGCTCGGGGGTGCGTGGCGGAGACGCTGGCACCGGGATCTTGCGTGGAGCTGTGTTGGTCGTCTCGTTGAGAGGAGAGGACGCCGCCGAGCCGCCCGAGACGGTGGACACGGTCGAGCCAGACGACGAGTGGATCGAGTCCGAGTCGCACCGCACTTTGAGGTGCGAGAGCTCGGGCTCGAGCTCGGCGTCGGCGCTCAGCTGCGACGTGGTCGCGTCGCTCATATCGCCTCAATCAAGTCAACTTCAACGGAGAGAAGCGCCGTTGAGTACAGAGTCGGTCCACGACCGTCAAACGCCGCGACGTGAAGCGTCGAGGTGATGGATGGATGGGTGTTTGGGGACCGCGGAGCTCCCTAAGAATGCGCGGACGGGTATTTTTGATCTTTGTGCCGAGAGAACAGTTCTGGCACGAGATCTCGATGTGTTGGCGAGTTGGAAACTTGTTGGAGTATATGGTCGTTGGCGTTGGGAATTCCCAACGAAACGCAAAAGTCGCGCCGACCGACACGCAGTCGTCCTTTGACCACGTCGAGGTGAGCCCTCTTTGCGTTGCCGATTTGCCGCTCCGAAGCCAACAAAAAACCTGCAGCAGACGCGACGAACGAATCAACAAAACATCTGAACTCTTAACACCCTTCAACATTCAAACGTTTGAATCTCTTCTAGAGTAGAATCAAGTATAGCGGACGTTGAAGCCAGCCCAAGTGGGTGTTGTGGAGGTTAAGCGTGTGGGTTCGATTGACGTCATGTCAACGAGACTCAAAAGAGGGGTTGTCGCATCGTTCGATTATCGCAAGACGGTTGAAGCAGCAGCCAGATCTTTCCTTCTCTTCTTCTTCTCACTGCAACCAGAGCATCGTCACGTTGCACAGTCACAACTGGTAGAGAGCGTGGGCTGGATGGTCACCCAGGAGAGAGCCACACAAGCATGAGAGGTTCCTTCTCAGAGGTCATTGTCGCGAATGTAGCGGTTGCCTTCGCTCTCTTTGATCTCAGCGCTGCGTGACGAAGGCACACGGGCCAGAGTGAGTAACCCCAAGAGAAGAGCTCGTCTGCTCCTCACCGCACGTACCGGTATCTACCCATTGTGAGGACGCCGCGATTGCTCTTTGGTTCTGGCGCTAAGACGTTGGTCGACGAGGCGTCGCCACCGCCGACGACTTCGTCGTCCTCGCTCTGGTTGGTGCTGTCGACGCCCTTGCCGAACCGCTTGCTCAGCCCGAGCGCGAGCTTCTCGTCGATGAACTTGATGCAGCTATCACACACGCGCGAGTCCTCGGTCGCGACTCTCTCGGGCGAGATTTCCTTTTGAGAAGAAGGGTTCGGCTTGTGAGCTCTTTGCTGCACCACGAAGAGGCCTTTTTTCTCCTTCACCGTACGATACCTTGTAGATAAAGCGCGTGCGGCTCCCCGAGCACGCGTCACACACGACGGCGCCGCATCGTCGGCAGTGGTGCTTGCGATTCCAGAAAGAAAACTCGGAGCGGCAGATCATGCAGTTTTCCACAGCAACGTCGGGCACCCATTGGCCTTCTTTCTGCAATCAATAATAAGAACAACTGAGACCTTTCATCCGAGACAGTGAAAGGCGCCATGGAGAACCGTATTATACCATGTGCGTGCGCCAGGAGCTTTCAAGTGGATCCTTGGACCGCATCCTCAGCAACTGAGGCGTCGTGTGCGCGCCGCTTTGGTCGGCGTTGTGGGTGGAGCTGCTCATTTCTTTCCTTCTTTATTTCCTTCTCTCTAGCAGGTTCTCTTCCGCATGCATAGGGAAGATATCGATTTGGAAGGGTGTTAGGGTCCAGTACAGTTTGTGTGGTGCACACCACTAATCGGGTGCAACTTCAAGATAGATTTCCGACAACCACCTCGTGTATGAGGACGACGAACTACCCGTGGTCTTTGTTCAGGCGATCCAGGCGGCTCAAGCGCAAAGCTGATACGATCTGAACAGAGTGTCAAGGAAGCCCTGCTCGAGTATGCGCGAGTCCAAGGAGCTGCAGCTCGTCTCGAAACCACGTGTCCCCTTCCACGCTCACTAGAGCAGTTCGCGAGGTGGAGCCGAATGACCGCCGCCGGAGTGCCAAACTCCCTCCCGATCGCAAGCGCCTACTAGTACGTGCCGCGTCCTCGTTCGAATACTCTAGAAAGAATCACACCTCAAACTCCGATTACCTTGTAGGTATCCTTTCAATACCGAGTCAGACGTAGTAGTATGCGTCAATCAAGCGGTAACTTCGCTAGAGAAATTCTACAGCGAAAGTCTGTTCATCATACTTCACCCATTCTCGCCACTTGGAAAGAAAATGCCTACGTCCTGAGTGTTCTATTGAACCGTTAAGCTCCGTTGGCTCAAGATGTTATCATCACCATTCAACGGAGGCGTCGTGCGTGGTGGCGCTGAGAAACAATGGGAAAGGCGTCGATTTCGAAGGGTTTTAGGTCCAGCACAGCTCGGTCAGGATCCTCACAATTTCTGCTTCTTGTTGCCGCCATCCGAGTACTTGCCCGTTTGGAACTCACGGTCGCCGGCGTCACCAAGGCCCGGGAACACGTATCCCTCCTATAATAGGAAAGCGGAAGATATCAGTGGCAGTGGAACAGACAAGCAAAGCAGCGTCACCCCCACACGCACCTCTGTGAGTCCGTCGTCAATCGCCGCCACGACGACTTCGACGTCGCCGTACTGTGCAAACAGCTCCTGAAGGCCTGCGGATCGTATGGAAGGTTAGCATCACTGGAGAGTGTCGTGCTTTCGATCAGGTTCGCACCAGGCTTGGAGGCGACCGCACTGATGACCTTGATCTTTGGGACGCCCCACGTCTTGAGGATTGCAATGGTCGCGATGATCGTGCCAGCTAATAGGATAGAACAATCGTAAAGTGAGACACCACATGAATAGCTTACGCCACCACTATGCTCACCCGTTGCAATGACCGGCTCCAGCACGATCGCAACGTCCACGGTGCACTCTTTCGGGAGCTTGTTGTAGTACTGGACAGGAAGCAGCGAGTTCTTGTTGCGGTACATGCCTATTCATGGATGAATTCATTAGAGTGCCATACCACCGCAGCAGTGCGAGAGAGGGACTTGCCAATGTGGTGCACCACGGCGTTCGGCAGGAGATCGAGCATGGCGTCGACCTGAAGAGTGGACAGCATTTAGTGAACTCGTTCACTGCTCATGGAATGTTGGTTCGGGAAAACCTACCATGCCCAGACCTGCGCGCAGAATTGGAACAACCGCGACCGACGACGTGAGCTCGGCACCATTGTGTTCTCCAAGCGGCGTCTACTCGTTCAATACAGAATTTAATACCCCTGCAGCCAAGGCGATTCCCCCTTGTCCATCACTCACCTTGATAGCTTTTGGCGCTGTCGTAAGATCCGAAGTCGCCTCATATCTACGGCATTTAATAAATAACATCAGTACCGTCGCAGCTGGCATTCAATGCGAGCAAGAGGAACCGGACGCACCCAAGGTAGAACGTGACCTCGCGCAGTACGTGGCGGAAGACCGTGGCGTCCGTGCGCTCGTCGCGCAGCTTTGTGAGCTTGTGGAGAAGCACCGGATGGGACGTGCACCAGACCTTGGCGCTCTCCGGCAGGTCGTACTTGGTGGCGTCGATCAGCGAGTCTTGCTTCATCGCGAGCGGTCGTTGAGAAGGAGGGAGGGAAGGGAGGGAGCCGGTGAATGCGAAAATGGGAGGGATTCTTTCGCTTCCCTTTCGGGATCCGAACCGTCAGCAGATCCAAAAAACACACATTCAAGTTGATTTACACCAATCAGAGACATTGGACATATCTTATTGGCAAAAATAGATGCTCAACTTCAACAACCCAATCTGTACCATGGAGTGGTTTTCAAGATCCACTTGGGGTGCGGAATGGTTGGTCTCATTTTGTATGGGTTCTTACAATGTCTCTACACACTGGTACATGCTAGCGCTGGCACACTCGCGCGATCGTCTCAGGCGTTGCTGGTGGAATGGGGGGGGGGCTCTGAATTTGGCTTTGGATCGTGGCGACTGCATGGACGGGGTCGTGGCTTCGGTGGACTACAGTAGAGCACTGTCATGTATGCACCGACCACAGCAACTTCGGTCTGGTGGCACTTGGCGAGATGGGCCGAGTCAGAGAAACGAGATCGAGAACAAAACGCGCCGTTATGAGGGCGCGGCCGACACGATGCGGGTCCCGTCGCACCGTCCACACTCTGTAATGAGAGAGCGTGTCGGATTCGCGACGTTGCCATGCGGCAGCCCCATCGAGTCGAGTCGAGTCGATCTCGTCTCTTGATCCGATCACACTTGCGCCAAACACCAGTGATATCTCGGTCGGTGGAAGTGTGCTGCTGTCATGTCGTGCACCATAGACAATTCGTTCTTTATCCGCGCCGTCCTTGAAAGCTCCTTCTTCTTCGTCGTCGCGCCGGTCTTGGTCTGACTAGCTCCGCATGCACAGCATCTTCCAACGGATGCACTGGCATCTGGTGATCAGCTCTTTGTACGCAACCTTTTCCGACGGACGCAAATTAGTCTCGGCCACAAATCGCGGGTCAACCCACGCTGCGAGACTCTCGAGGACTCGGTTCACTTCCGTCATGGGATCCCACGCGAATTGAATGGCGTTCGTTGCCTCCCACGGCTTGTCACTTGCTTGGGTCGTCTGCAGGTGCCACATGGCAATCTGGCGTTGCGTCTGTCGGTAGAACTCGACGGTAAATCGGCCATAGCCAGGAAAAGCCTCATCCTGAGAGCTCATCGGGAGAGGAAGATCGTTGGTCGCGAGGCCTTGTTCTTGCCGTTGGTATTTCCTGATGCTTTCCACAATCGTATGGATCGCAAACACATAATCGTTCTCGAGTGTCGTGGCCCATTTCTGCATGCCTGGTATGCAGTCTCCGCACCATGCGATCGCCTTCTGACATCGCATGACCGAAGTGGAGACGTCTGTGGAAGCCCACGACAGCTTGGCGATCGTATCGGAGAGATGCTCGGCATCTGTATTCGCCGTCTTGACACGTGCAGCCTAGTGGCCGATCACGTGGACGATGAATGAGCTCACGGCGTGTTCCGCGCGGACGATGCTGCGTTTGCTCGGAGACCAAGGTCGTCGTCTGTGCTCGAGACTTGTGCACATCTTCTTGGACGCATTATTCTTCATGCTTGTAGCTGCTGCTGCACCACACGAATACACCGACCGGCGACGGCGACGGAGAGCACGGCGTCTGAGAAGCGTGCTCGATGGTGGTGTCCACGATGAGGCAATTATCAATCGTCCTGACCATGTCCGCGATCCAGTGGAACACGTGCGCCGCGACTTCCTCGATTCTTTGCCGGCGAGCACGCAGCCACGGCCAGTCGATCCACACTCGGGAAACTCGCGTCAACGCGTCGTGGGATTGCGCCACGGCGTGTGCGACCGACTCACGGACGGCCACGAGCGAGGTCTTGATGTCTTCACCTATCATAGAGGCTTGCACGGGCCCACCTCGGCTGGAAGGAGGCAGACACACGTACAACTGATTGTTCTTCAGCTGCACACGCCACGCGAGGGCTTCTCCAAGTTTATGAACGGCCTTGGTGATCTCGTGCTCGGCCACGCCGTGTGCGAGGATACATTTAGATGCATTGCCATAGTTGATGGGAATCAGAGCCACCTTCGACGAGGTCAATCGCACGCGAGGCACCATGATGGCTAGTGCGCGGAGCTTCGAAGCGCCAGTCGCAGGAAGCGGAAGCGAACGCGGGACAGACTTTGGAACCGATCGCTCTCCATCCTTGATCGGAATCGCAGCTGCCACACGTGGTGTGGTGGCCGTCTTGCGCACTTTGATTGGCGCTGACTTGGGTTTCTGGATCGCCACTCGAGTGGAGGCTGCTTTCGATGGTTTTGTGAGCGACATGCGCTTCATGGGAGCGGTCGGTTGTCGCGGTTGTCGCACCGCTGCCGTCGTCTTCGTCCGAGTCACTAGCGGCGCATGGTCGCTCTCATCGACATCTTCGTGCTCACTAGGAGCGTACACGCCTTCCACGGACGACGGGCCACGAGCCGACGGCCAACGAATCGGTGCCGGTTACTTGAGGCGACTCTGAAATCTACTACGGGTTGGACGCGACGAAGACGCTGTCGCTTCCACCCACGGACGCGAACGGGAAGTCGGAGTGGACGACGCAGTGTCCGAGTCCGAGTCCAAGTCCGAGGCCATGTCGCTGTCGCTCATCGTTGATGCCGTCGCCGACGCCACGTCCATCTTCACACGGGCCGTCTCGTCCAAAAGCTCGTCGACGAGCGAGCACACATCGAGAGCGACGCTGTTGTCGTGCGCGGACAACTCGCGCGCGGTCTTCACATGGCACAGCTCGAGAAGCTTCTGGAGGAACCAATCACCAAGTTCAATGCCGTGGGCACTCGTGGTGATTGGCAAAGTCATCATCATGTCGGTTGTCGTTGGCGGCTTCGGGTAACCAAGAAATCCGGGGTGGAGCTGGGACAAGAAGACGGGGTCGAGGGAGACACGGAGGGGGAAGAGGAGGAGGAGGAGGAGGAGAGGCTTTTGCGCTTTCTGACTCGTGCAGTAAATGCTCGAGCTTCGCTTGCTGGTTCTTCACGAGGACGAAGAAGCAAACTGAACTGGCGACGCGACGATACGGTCTTTTCAAATTCCCCACCGAGAAGAAAAAAACCTGGCGCAAATTCAAATAAATACCAACCGAAGTGAGAAGCGAGAATTCATATCGAACTCCTCCAGACACCAGCATACAAAGGGGCAAACAATGGCGTGCGGTTACTCACTGTGCTGGGGCCGACTTGTGTTTTTTCCCTCCTCCATCTTTCGCACGTTTCTCATATCGATCTTCTGTCCCCGTTCTGACTCTTTCGTTCGTCACCTTCGAC
>JAADWA010000728.1:0-16212 GCA_023335935.1 Pythium phragmiticola
CGCGACCGAACAAGGCATATGGGAATACCCACTGCTCGAGAAGGGCTGTCTTCCTGGCGGGGAATGCTGCGTGCGCGTAGTGCTCCCTAGGGGTTATACTAGTTCATTTCCTATGTAACTTAATATACCTCATCATCATCAAATATGGTCGACTCTGAAGCTATAGGGTACATTAATTGCGCACAATAGACTTCACTGACAACAACAACAGCCCTACTGTGCGGGCCACGTGATCGCGTACCAGCAAAAGCCGGCCAACTCCTACTTCAACTATGTGCCGCAGAATCCCGCCTCGAACAGCGGTGGATGCTGGCGTCGTGCTGAGGAATCAGCCGCAGCGATTATCAATTTCGGGTGTCCCGTTCGATACCATGTCGATCTGGACTACGGTCGCAATGGTGACTTGCTACCAAGTGAGGTCAAGGCCCAGCTCCCAGGGTGGGCGAAAGAGAGGAGGCCTAGCTCGAAGCCGAAAAATACCAAGAAGCCGCCAAAAAGCCGAAGAAGCCCACGCCGCAATTTCCTTCGTACACAAACGACGACCTCAAGTGCCACTACCGATGTCGCCCGTTCATCATGAACATCGACTTCAAGATCGAGAGCGCACGAGATAACAGCCATTGCACACACTTGGTCAACGCGCTTCCCCACCACGGCGGCGTCATGCTGAGAGTGGAAGGCAGGACAGTGGTCACCACTCGGCTCTTTGCCTACTTGCTGCAGAAAAGGCGAGATCGAACGAGACCCCAAGATTTAATCGGGCCGGTGGGAGACACTGTCACCTCACTGGATCGAATGCTCGGTGCTGCTACGGCGATGAAGAAGATTCCCGGTCGGCACGACACGACGCTTTCGTGCTACGCCGAGACGGGCCCGAACGCTCCATTCGAGAATGTGCAGATGGACTTCGACTTCTTTGGTGCCTTCCTTGGTGATGGGAACAATAGAAGATGCCTCATGATGCCAGGCACGACAAGATGCGGCAAGTGGAGAATGGAACCCGCCAGGCCCGGCAACCATTTCGGCATTCTTCGCGCGGCCGACGGTCAATGCCTCGTCGCCAATGGGATCGGGGGCGCTAAACTCTCGGCGGATGCGCGCGACACCGAGTGTGGCGTATTCGTATATTCGCACCAAGGATCAGGTCAAATCTTCCCTCGCGCAGAAGCCGAGAACCTCAGTGTCTCTATCGAACACCTCATCACGGGCCAGATCTTCTTTGGCCAACGTCATAATCAGTGCTTGTCGGAGACAACAACCATTGTGGAGGTTGGGGAAGATCCATGCTGGTCACTACGCCTCAGCTACTACAAGTATGCCAGCGACAGGAACGATCCGGATGGGAATGACGACATGGACGGTGGCAATGCAAGTGACATTGACGACGGCGATGTCGACATGGGCAGCAGCGGAGATTCGGACGGGGACGACGATGTTTGCGGTGCTGGTGACGACGACGACGAGATGGACATTGAGCCCTGGAGACATTGACAGCCTTACGTGATTGGTTTCATGAGAAATACACGTCCCATTTTTCCTTTCTCTTTGTCACTTCCTTCTCTTACGTAGCAGGCATGTGGTCGGCCACCAACTTGATCATTTCCTGACTGCCATATTCCGTGGCAGTCTTCAGTGACAAGGCATCGAAGGGGAGGCCCATGGCAGTGTGGAGATAGCGCACCACGTCCACGTGGCCAAGCTGTATGGCCTGACGCAGAGTCAACGAACGCTGGACCGACTGCTGGCGTTTCTCATGGAGAAAATTTACAACCTCAATGTGGCCATTGACCGCCGCGTTTGCGATCGCCTCATCAGTGCAGCCTTCCATGCGGTGTTCGTGGAGAAAGTGGACGACCGCCAAGTGGCCATTCTTGGCGGCACTGTCCATGGCCCTTGTCGTACACCCCTCAGTGCGATGTTCATGGAGAAATCGGACCACATCCAAGTGGCCGTAATGAGCCGCGTTGTCCATGGCGTTGCTCGTGCAACCTTCCGAACGATGCTCATGGAGAAACTGCACAAGCTCGAGATTGCCGCTGATCGCGGCATTGTTGAGCGCCTTGGCTGTACAGCCTTCCGTGCGATTCTCGTGGAGATACTTGACCACGTTCAAATGACCGTACACGGCTGCGCCGTCCATCGCGGCCGTCGTACACTTGGCGTTGGTATACTCGTGGAGATACTTCACGACTTCGAAATGTCCATTGCGCGCAGCTTGGTCCATGGCCGCCGGTGGGAGCACGTCGGGGCGAAACGCATAGAGATTCTTGAGGAGGTCCAATTGGCCCTGCGCGGCCACCTTGGTCGCGCAGAACAGCAGCTCGTCCATGCACGCTTCTGGATGACGTCTCAATACCCATTGCGCGACAGATCACTCGCTCACATTGACGGCAACGTGCAGCAGTGAGCCGTGCCACGTCGGTGGGTGGGCGAGCCCATGGAGCCACTCGAGCACGTCGAGCCGCCCGTACTCGGTCGCGCGCCGGCACATCGTCAACATTGAGTTCTACATTGTTCTCGGACTCTGGAAGCGCACGCAAGTGGTATAGTTTCTGCACGAGCCGCAGTTCAGCGTCCCGCAGAACGCCACGCCAGAGCGAAGCGGGGCCGTAAAACCCTCGTGTGGCCTCGGGCAGCGACGCCACGAAGGCGGCGCGCACCTGGATGAACGGCTGCGGCAATCCGCCCTGGAACCGTGCGATGTGGGAGAGAAGCGAGTGGTCCGTGAGCACCGCGAGCAACGCCCCTATGAATAAGTATGTGTTATTTTGACAGAACGTGATAAATGACTATGAAAATGGCATGAATGTGTCCTTTCGTGATATTAATACTGCTCCGGATTAATATTGTTGAATGAGCCCCAAATCGTTCGCGATTGTGATTGTCGCCCCTATGCCCTACGAACATCCCCGCCAAGAAGGTTGACCGACACCGCGACAAATAGCATTGGCCGGCCATGGACGGAGGTCGTTAACGCCCAATTCTGAACATAGTCTGCTGGATCTCATCGAGCTTACCGAAGACGAAAATCATGACAGGGTACATGGTCACCATTATGGACATGCAGTTGGAGTACAACATGAACTGCCGCAAGTCTTGCTGAATCTCGTCGCTACGGATGGTGTTCTTCAACATTCGCTACAGCGACCTGAAGAACAGTAGCTGCAAGAGAGCTCCAATCAACTGCGACGCGAAAGGTGACGGAAATCCAACCTAAAGGTGGAGCGAGGGGAAACAAATCGGTGATACGGCGGCGATCAGCGTAGTGGTGACAATGAATGGCGCTCTTCGTTGTTGTTGTCAGTGAAGTCTATTGTGCGCAATTAATGTACCCTATAGCTTCAGAGTCGACCATATAGGTCAGGTCCAACGAAGCGTCAGTCGCCATTCGTCGCTGTGGACCTCAAGGCCCCGAGTCTCACTCTCTTATTCTCATACGATGAAGACGCTCGCCACAGCGCTCGTGCTCGCCGCAGACCATGCAAAACGAAAAGTTCATGATCAATCTGTTTCTCGAGTCGCCTTGCGGCTGGGCGAGTGGGGTCGCGTGGACCCCAACGAACGACACAGCAGCGACGACCAAGCTGTGCCAGTATAAGGAGTGTCTCCCAAAGATCAAGACACAGTTTACGACCCAGGCTGACTGCACACTCGATGGCATGAACCGCAAGAAGAAGTACGCCGACCAATTTGCGCTGCTATTGGACGAGTGCAAGAAGCTCGGTATCGCGATCGCCATCTCGACAAGTGCGCCGACGAGTGCGCCGCCGAGCGAATCGACCAAATCTGGCGCGGCGCCGTCGGTCGCGAGCGGATCGATCGTGGCAGTCACGGCACTGGTCGTAGTAACGGCCGTGGGGATGTAAATCAAAACTAGATATACTGACCGTTGGAATTCGGGCTCATTCAAACACTTGTGCCTGTCTGCTTGCTATCAGAACGGTGAAGTCATCGTAGATTATCTCCCCTACATCTCCTGCTTTCGAATACGAAATATTCTACAGTGAGTTCACCATTCCGATCGTAAAAGAATCATCGACATTAATCATCACCTGCACAAGCTGTGAGAGCAAGAGCTGTCTGTGTACCCTGTGAGCCACTGCAGTCTTCCAAGTCGGATTCAACGATGTCAGATCGACTCGGAACATTATCAATAGCGCACAAGGTGATGCGTCTGCTACAGAACACTCCATTCCTGTGAGATGCAACTCACAGCAGAGCTCTTCAAACAGCACCCATCATATCGCAATCGCTACTGTCATAGCCGCCACAACAAACGGTGTAGGAACAATTGTTGAACGCGGGTATGAAGCGGCCGACTTGATAACCGATAATGTTCTTGGAGGCGTTATCAACGGGGGAGATGTCGTCGTCACGGCGTCTGGCTCGGCCTCATCAAGTGGCAGACTGGCCGGTGGGGGCGTCAACCGCGGTATACTGGGCGTCTGTGTGAGAGGCACCGGCAACGTGGGCGAGTTGGGCGAATGGGGCGAGTTGTTGCCGGGGTTTGCCGGGAATCTAGTCGGCTTGGTACTGCAAAAGGTAACGAGCATTTGCATGATCATTTGTAGACTCATGCCCTCGACTTCGCACTCGGGCGCGGTGGCCGCGACCTTCTTGAGATACACCAGACACTGGTCGTCACCGCATGGACTAGCGTTCGAGAGCGAGTGCATGTCGACCCCGGTCAAGGACGACGCGGCCACGGCACTCGGGCAGCCCTTGAGAATAGCCTCAGCACTCACGGACTTGTTAAAGGTCACCATCTCCTGGTTCGTGCATGGCTTCGCGATCACAACGGATTGTGCAAGCAGAAGAGCGCTGACAAAGAGAAGGAGAAGGACGCCGAGTGGAATCCGCATGGTCGAGTCGTTGGAACGGAGTCCCGTAACAGTGGCTTGCTGCGGACGCTGGGGAAGTTGCGGGAATGAGTTTGGGCAGTCTCTCTCCCTGCAGGCTTTGAGTGGGGCAGGGACACGAGACAACAGGAGAGAGAGAACACTGTTGGATATCCAATACTCTAGTACTTTCGGACATGACTTGGGAGATAGGTGCGAATACCGAGCTAAGGTCAAGCAAACGACGGATATGGTCAGCGTGAGAACGGATCCGCGGTCCACCTGTGCGAAGCAGAATGCCAAGAGACGGTTGATTCAGATTCGATGAGATTGTCTGATTTCGAGTGCGGACTCGCGTACTTTGGCAAAAACAATGGGGCGTCGAATCTTCTCACAGCAAAGTCTTTTCTGGCGTTGAACTTTGAGCGAACCCATTGACATTGCGGGGAGTTCGAGGTTGAGTCCGTATATTATCATTTTTATCTGCGTATTATATTTGGATAAGGTTTTTTGTTTCATGGATCTAACGTAATATGATTAGATTTGGCAAAAATATCGGAAGTAATGGGCACGCTTATTTACCGAAACGGATGGCTGCCAACACGCATCATAAATGAGAATACGTCGTGATGGGCTCTTTCACTGAACGCACAACTGGCACCACACGTGTGCGAGACATCGTGAAGATGCCTGGTTGATTGCTTCTCCAGGCGTATTGATTAATGTACCGCCTCAGATCAGCCTGGATGCTTCCCGTTACCGCTATGGAAATCCACCTCGCCATCGTGTCGGAAATATACCTTTGGAGCAGAGGGAACACCCTAAGGCGCGGCTGGATGGTTGGCCGCATTGCGCAGCGAGCGTGACAAGGCCGTCGGGAGAGTCGATTCCCAAGCGCAGATGATGAGCAAAACAAGGTAAACTGAAAAGATAGCTTCCGCCCACTGGGGATACTTCGGCATCGTCTCTTTCGACGAGCATTGGACGGAGTGAGCTGCCTGTGCAAAGAACACACTGGTGAGAGAAGTGATCGTCTGCCATTCACAGACGCTGGAATCGCTCATTGGGGTCGGGGTCTACTACTAGTATCACTACTACGTAGTATCACGCAGGTCGCGACCAAGTCGTCTCTTGTCGATCGTCTATTAAACTGATTTAATCTGGTGTCGATGGGCGTCGCTATACTCTCTAAAATACCACACAGCAACGGGCTCTCCAGGAGATAAAACACGTTATTTTTGTTTCGTAACTTATCACAATTAGGCGGCCAAACCAATACTACAGTAGTGCTGCCTGACAGTCGGGGGGGGGAAATAAACCTGGGGCGCTCTACAGCTGCGCAAGCACGGCAACGGCCGCGATCGTGGCAGCCGCCGAGGCAGTCGCAAACGTGGAAGCGCTCGACGCGCCCTCGCGCGTGGAGGCGCTCGTCGCACCCTCGCTCACCTTCTTGCACTGGGCCTGCACGTTGGCGTACTGGTCCTCGAACTGCTTCTTGAAGCTGACGCCGCTGATCGAGCAGTCGGGGATGACCTTCAGCGCAGACTCAAGCGCGTTCAAGCACGTCTTGTCGTCGCACATCTTTTTCAGTCCCGCATCGACAGTCGTGGAGGACGCCGCCGCCGAGGCCGAGGCGCCACAGGCCGACTGGAGCGCCACAAACTCGGGCTTGCTCTGCACGCTCGAGATGGTCTCCACCGTACAGTCGGCTGCGTGGGTCGAGGCCACAGCCAGCGCAAGCGACGCGAGGACAGCGAAGAACTTCATGGTGTTGAGAGAGAGAGAGGTGGGGGAAGTGAACTCTTGCGAGGTGGTAGGCCTTTTGAGGAATGATAGTTCCGGGTGGCAATGGGAGGGGGAGCGGAGACCGTGACGCTGCCGCGCACGCTTTTGTTGTAACCTGGTAGATACTGCTCACAACGGCGTCTGGGCGGAATCGCCATCCGTGACTGGGAAACATGCGGACGGAGTGTCGTCCAATTGTCGTGCAATTCCGGTCAGGATGACAATTGACAAGTCACGAGATGTCGATCCACTGTTATTTTCGCACCAAATCTGCACCAGCCATGGATGGACTGCAATTGACACCTAGCTGGAAAAAGCATGTTTAGTTCGGTTTAAGCACTATGTGAAAACTCTACAATTGGTAAACAGTCTGAAAAAATAGTACTTTACGAGGATGATAGTCTGTCATAACTCTAGAAGCTATCCATTACACACTGCAGCATAAACGGTCCAATTCAAGCACTGACGACTTTGAATAAAGTTCAGTCTCCAGATACAATACAGTAATACCGGTACAATGCTGAACGTGAAAGCACCGTTAAGCGCCGTGAACTTCACGGTGCTTCGTCAACTTGTCGTCGGCGAATGAGATGTGCAACACAAGCTCCCGTCGTGCGTCGCGATTGAGCGAGACGCACAATCTCATGACGATAAACCCGTTTCCTCACTCTCGCAGACGATTGATCGACTGGGAAGGCTCACCACTTCAGTGTACTGTTTCTAGACAAAGGCACCTGTGAAGCTAAAGAGCAGATTCGCAGTCTCGGTGCGATGATCCGGCTGCCATATCAACTTACCAGTTGATCGATTCGCCCTGCCTCCATTAAAGCAAGCGTGGATATTGTACAAAAGTCCTTGTGCGTTCTATATGATAGGCGCAGCATCCCTGATGTCGCAAGATTGGCTGGAAAAATTTAATACTTCCAACAACAAACAAACGCTACGCCCCTCGATGCGAAGGTACACTCCGAGTGTACCTTCCCGTGAGTGGCACAAAATGGGGGCCCTCCATTTCCCCCGATTACATACGCAAATGCTGATCCGTTGGCAGAAAAGATGTGGCAATCTCCAGTCTTGAAATCCGCACCACACAAACGACCTATCGAAGTGGTGTATGTAATTCAGCACGCAGATCCCTGACGCTTCTAAGAAACGCCGGCACCACACAGTTAGAACCAGAAGAACCGGAAACCGCTCGGATCAGGAAAAGGAGGAAACATTGATGGTGATGAATCTGAAGTCTATTACGCGCAATTAATGTACCTGGTAGCTTCAGAGGGGGACAAGCACCCTAAGAAAGAAAGGAAAGGCCAGCGCAGCGGTCGACACTGTCGATCAGCCACGGACGAAGGTCGTTTGTCAAAAGGGAATGGAGCGAGCCATGCCCAGAGCGTGCCGACGGATGGAGAACCTGTGAGCTGGCTCTCGTATCCATGGCTAGGTTGGCCAGTGAGTCGGCCATTTTGTTGTAAGGAGGAGGAAACATCCCTTCTCATTCTTGTCGGCAAATCGGTGAATTGGATACGAATAGGGAGCTAGTACTAAAATTCGCTGACGGATTGCGATGCAGGCTGGAGGTCGTATTCCTGATGGGGGCGATGTCGGGTGGTACGTGAATGCAGTATCATCGACGAGTCGCGAAGAATGCAGTGCGAGGCTTGGGGGGGATTATTGGGTCAAGAGAGAGAGAGAGAGCGATTCACCACGGCTTAGATGCGAGCCAACGCCAGCGCGGTCGCGACAAGACCCACCGCCACGCTCGCTGTGTTCGTCTCAGCGCTCCCCGATTTGGCAGGTGCCGGTGCCGCCGCCGGCGCAGCGGCGGAACCACAGGTCTTGAGCGCCGCGTCGTACGTCGCGGTCAGGCTTGTGCCGCTGGTCGCGCACGCGGGAAGCGCTTTGCTCAGGGCCTTCATGGCGTTGATGCAGTCCGACTTACAGTACGCATTCTTCAAATCATCGGCGGGCGAAGTCGCTGGTAAGCTCGTGATACCGCACGCGGTCGGAAGAGCCTTAAACTCGGGGAGCGAGGAGATGGCCGTGAGGTCGCTGGCTGTGCATGGGTCGGCGGCATGGGTGAGCGAGGCTGAAAGCAGCGTCGAAGCAGCCACGAGGAGGAACGCAGTCTTCATGTCGGCAGGTGGAGTACGGGGAAGTGGAGATGGTTGGAGGGAGAAGGTAATTTGAAGAATGAAAGGAATCAACTAACGAGGTGAGCTCGTACGTGTGGGGCCAACTGGGCCCTGGCACAGCGAGACTGTGTATCACTTTGCCAGCTATTGTACTGTACGCATAGTTGTCATGGCTGCAGCCGTCTCAGTTGGACTGTTTTGAAGAGAACCTCTGAAGTTCAAGTGAAGCTGTTCTCTCAACCTGTCTTTGGGTGCGTTGGCTACAGAGGATTCCTAATCGCATGGCTCTCAATGCGGGTGTATTCCGCAAATCGCGCGATGTACCCATTAAAGCAACAGGTTGCACTACGAGCCATTTACATCGTAGATACACCATACATACTGCGGTGATAGTGGTCCACAGTGGTGTATCGGAATGGTCATTCAATCAAATACATACAGTGATACCACCACTCTATGTATTTGATCGAACGACCATTCCCACGCTGGCTGGAACCAGTAGCACACGCATCTCGTCTTACTGTAGCGGTGGTGATCGGCCATTCTCACACTCTTTAAAGCTGACAGCAAGCAACCCCGCATCATATTGTGCATAGAACGTACATCATGTGGCCTATCATGGGTACGCCAACTGTTCTGCAGTACCGTACTATGTGTGGCCTATCATGGGTACGACGAAATTTAGAAGAGCACCGAACGTCCGAAGCCGCTCGAGGCACTGCAACACGGACCCCATAGTTGTCGTGTCCACGCCTATTGGATTTAGCTCTGTGGATGACCGCTACACTGCAGTACGGGTACGAAATGGAGAGCGAAGTTGTGACCGACTTGCCTCTAACATTTGCTGCTGACACAGCGTAGACCGTTCACTTTACTATTCTCTCTCTCCTCCCCCCTAACGACATCACCACCACTCCTTCGCGTAACTAATTCGCTTCAAAATGAAGGTCGTCGCCTCGCTCTTCGTCATCACGATTGCGTCGGCTGCGATGCAAACCCAAGCCACAACGTGCTCGAGCAGCGACATCTTGGGCGTCACGAAGCTTCCGCAGTATGCGACCGTCATGGCGGCATGTGGGACTGTGGACTTTAAACGCCCGCTGGACGGCGCCGCCTCGATCTGCGGCAAGCCCACCTGTGTCGATGCAGTGCGAGCCTACGCGCAGGTCTTTTGCCACGTACATGTACTGTATTCCCACCTTTCGCTTCTCGGACAGAAAAAGATCTTCGGCTACGATCCGTAGCCAGGATCTCGCCAATTTTATTGGTGCTAGAATGTCCCATTGACTGTAAGGCCTAACTTCAACCCAGAGAGTGAGAAGTTATCTTCGAAACAGCACATTTCTCGCTGGACCCAAGCCTTTCTCCTTGGGTGAACCCACTGGGCTGTAGCCATGATATCGCCAAATTGGTTGGCTCTGATAAGTTAACAGACTTAAACCCCGGTAGCCTACAGGGTCGGGAACTCCCGTACAGCAAACAGATTAATGAGGCGCCCACGTTTTTCGTCACTTTCAAATTATCTGTGCCTCTCTCTCTCTTCCATCACTTCACCCAAAATGAAGACACGCATGGTTTGTCTCCTCAGCTGGGCTGCACTGGTCTCACATACGGCGTTCGGGTTCTCCTCTAACACTCAAGACCACCAAGCAATGCTGAAGACGGCGTGCGGACCTACTGATTGGACCACGACCTTTGACCGCGAAGATGCAAGACCGTTCTGTGACCAGATCCAGTGTCTTGCTGCACTCCGCATCGCTGCGTCGTCACTTCCATCAGGAGGAGACGAACGACGTCCGGTGTACGCGACAGCCTACAAATCGATCGTCCACGTCTGCGCCGACACGATCCACTTGCACCGCACACTTGCGAGTACGCAGGCGGGGAATACGGGCGGAGGCGGCGTGCCACTGACACCTATGCCAGTGTCCACGCTGCCTCCGGGAACAACGTCCTCCCCGCCGCCAACGACCAGTGCACCGTCGTTAACAACAGCTCCAACCACGCAACCTCCGAGCACACAGCTTCGGCCTGCGGGAACGGCGCCCTCGCCGCCACCAACGACCATTGCACCGCCATCAACGACTGCTCCGGCCACGCGACCTCCGAGCACACAGCTCCCGCAGCCGACGCAGCCGACCGCGCCAGCCACGGTCTCGCCGCTGCCAAGTAGCGGGGCATGCACAGAGGAGGATGTGTCCAAGATTCCATCATATCCGGAAAACAAACGTGTCGTTGGCGCGTGTGGCGCCGGGGACGGTACGCCCGGATCTATTGGCATCTCGGGGACGGCGTACTGCTCGAACAGTGAGTGTGTGCTTGCACTCAAGGCCTACGTCCCGGTGTTGCCGACGTGTACAATTAAGGGCAGAAGCGTGCGTGCGGCGTACCAAGAAATCGTAGATCTTTGCCGCGGCATGATCCCCGTGGTTACGCAGCCTCGTTCCACGCAGCCGACACCGACGACGGCACCAGTGAAGACGTTGCCATTGCCGGGAGGCCCTCAGCGCAGCGGTTTGTGCACAAGCGAGGAGATCTTGCGGATGTCGTCCCTGCCGCAGTTGCAGCGCGTCGTTGATGAGTGTGGCGCCGGTAACTGGGGCAGCGGAACCATCTCCGGGACTGCCTTTTGCATCAAGAGCGAGTGTGTCCGCGCGCTCGAAGCGTACGCGCCCGTGTTGCCCACGTGCATCCTGAGTTCTGTCACCGGCCTGAGCGTTCAGGCCGCATTCCTCGCCACCATTGACGTGTGTCGAGGCGTGACCAATGTGTCCATAGTAACAACAATCAAACCAGTCGATGGCACGCCTCCCTCCGCACCATCACCACCAACCACTGTGGTCATGCCGCCTGACTCTCCAATTTCGCCGTCGACAACGGTGGTGCCTCCACCGGTACTGGGTGCTCCCACGCCCACAACCGCCAGCCCTACCGCATCCAGTACCGCTAGCGGAAGCGTTGCAGGCGCCAACTCGGCCATGACGATGGACAACACGACCAACACGACGGCTGCCGCAGACGCAACGGCGACCGAGCAAAACCTTGATAAGGTCGGCGTGTTGCCGACGCCCGTCCCGTCCACAGCGAACGTCGCCCAGACGCCAGTGCAAAGCTCGGCACAGGTGTTGGTGCCTACGATCTGCACGACCGTACTCGCCCTTGCGAGTTGGCTTCTGTTGTGCTAGAAATACGCTTCTCACATTTTATCCCACGAAACTACAACTACAGAAAAGAGGCTCTACGCGGCAGGCGTCATGAATGTATGGATAATGCCAACGCAAAAGAAAGATATCTCGTTGTCCGAAAGCCGACAGAGACTGATTTGTCGATTCGCAGCACAAGCAGTAGATAGTCCAAGACCATTAGAGTGTCGAGCGCAACCAATCTGCTGGTGGCGGTCGCATTACATGCCGCTCAATCAGGTCCAGTGGATTGTAGCTTCCTTCCGTGTCGGCAAGTACGATCCGATTGTGTCGAGGATGATTCCCACATGTTTTATGTGCCAAGCATCATGCATAGCCACGACATGCAGTCGGCATAGCCAAGCCGGAGATATACATTAGAATCAGAATGTGCTCGTCCGAAGCACTTGTGCTTTGACTCGCCGTTGCCTTGGCCACGACGATCACGGCCAAGCTGTGCAAGGAGAAGGGGAGCTTTTCCAAGGAACTCTTCCTTTGTTTACACCACAATGCAATGCAGTCGCTCGACCCAACTAGATGAGTGTGATTGACAGCGCGATGGCCACTGTGCACGCGATTGTTGAGACCACGACACGGGGGCCCAGAGACTTGACCGGTGTTTGAGTGGTAGTCGTCGCCTTTGGGCTGGGTGATGGCACTTCTTTCGGTGCGAGGATCGACGTGTCTTCTTCGGTGTTCATGCTACTGCCAGCGTTGGGGTCTCCGACGTCCTCGCTCTCGGTACTGGCGTCGCCCGCATCGATTCCGGCAGGCTTGACAGTAGCCACCGTCTCCTTATGTGTGGCCGAGAAGGTCTCGTTCTTCTTGGAAACCGTCACTGTAGGCGAAGGCGTCAGCATCGGCGTTGATGTTGGTGTGGCGGTGGTATTCGCCTTGTCGGATTCCAACGGTGTCGTGGTCACATCCTTCGCTAATGCCGGCAACGTCCCCGGGAGTGGTCCAGGGGGCGGCAAGCCTCCAGGTCCAGGAGGAAGCAATGCATTGGGTCCAGGGGGCGGTAAGCCAGGTCCTGGAGGAGGTAAACTGCCTGGTCCAGGAAGAGGTAGGCCAGGTCCTAGAGGAGGCAAGCCGCCTGGTCCAGGAGGAGGAAGTCCATTCGGTGCCGGAGGAGGCAAGCCGCCTGGTCCAGTAGGAGGAAGTCCATTTGGCCCCGGAGGAGGCAAGCCGGTGGGCCCGCCGGCACAGGAGGCCAGCAATGACGCCGTGCTGGCTGAGATGGAGACTCCATTCATCGTGCAGTCGGGCAACCTCGCCACTACACCCTTGATCGCACTGATGCAGCTCGGGCTTCGGCAGAAGTCGAGGTTCGTGAGCGAAACGGGCTTGCTGGGATCCTTCACGAGCGCAGAGCACGCAGCTGGCGCGGTTGGATTTTGCTGCGCGGCCATTACTTGTGCTTGCTCGGCCGATGTGCAGGCACCTGCAAGGACGCAGCTGGTGAAGCTCAGCAGCGTCAGTACGACGGCGGATACCGGAGCCTTCATTGACCTCGATTGCTGGGGAGAGACACAGGTATGGTAGCACAGCAGAGACTTGAACGCAACGCGTGGGGGATTGGAGAATGACGCCTTGAAGTTGTCCAGCTTCCAGCGGCACGTTGGGTGCGTGCTGGTGCGTGGCGCGAATGTTCAGCTGAAGGTCTGGCGCCATGCTTTCCGGTTCTATAATACAGGGTGATATGAAAAACATTTCTTCTATTACCAGGTACAACGAACTGGTTCAGCTCACACATTGTATAATAAACTGCACCGTGTAGTGAAAGTTTTGGTCGACAAGTCCTTGTTTCTGACTTCATCAGAAAATCATTTGCCAGCCGCCGTGGGAGAATCGCAGTATTTCTCGATAGCAAACGCGCGATCAGACACAGTACTCATTGAACCACACAGAATGGAAGCATGTGCTCTCTCTCTCTCTCTCTCTCTCTCTCTCTCCTATCTTTCATCATGCGGCCAGAATTGCCGCCAGCGTCGCAGCAGTCGTCACCGCCAGCGCGAGGCTCCGAGGTGTTGCGCTGGATTTTGCTGGCACAGACGTCGTCGTCGCCGGCGTGCGGCTAGTCTGCACAGGCTTACTTGTTGTGTTGGTTGCTGCCTCGCTGGTCGTAATCTCCATGGAGCTGCTCGTCTGCTCCAGCGCCTCAGCGGCGGAGCCGTCGGAGGCAGTGTTCGCACCGCCAATCGGCTTGCCCACGCTACCGTCGGAATCTGATGCGGAGGAAGCCGCAGCATCCTGTCCCTCCTGCGAGTTCTTCAAGTCGGCGGCATCGATCGCTGGGAACAACGCCGTCGAAGGCTTGGTCGACTTTGGCGCCTTGTCATCCTTGTCGTCCTTGTCATCTTTGTCTTTCTTGTCATCCTTGTCTTTCTTGTCATCCTTGTCTGTCTTGTCATCCTTGTCTTTCTTGTCTTTCTTGCCATCCTTGTCTTTCTTGCCATCCGCATCGTTAGCTGCGTTGTCGTCCTTGCCCTTGTCTTTCTTGCTGGGCTTGGGCGTCTTTGTAGGCTCCTGCGTCGTCGTTGGTGCGGTCGTGCCGCCTCCGGGAGCGACAGTGCCTGCGGGGGCCGGCGTCCCGCCATTGTTATTGTTACCGCCACCAGCAGCAGCATTGCCATTGTCATTGTCACCGTCGTCGTCGCCGTCGCCATCGCCACAGGCCTCGAGCATCTTCTTGGTCGCGGTCCGCACTTTGGCGCCATTGAGCTTGCACTTGGGCAGCGCCTTGCGTACTTTCTTGATGGCCTTGACGCACTTGGCGTTCGCACAGAACGCCGTGTTTGAGAGGTCGTCCGGTTTGAGATCGGGACACGCCGTGCCGATGGCGTTCTGCGCACGGATCGACTGGACCGTCGCGGCCTCGTCAGGCGTACACTCTTCGATCGCCGCAACGTTCGACCATAGCGCGACCGCAACAGCGGCTGCCAGTGTCAACTTGGTGAGCTGCATCGCGAACGTGTACTGTAGAGTATAACAAAGAGCGCGAGTCGAAATGAGCGGATGCGAATCCACAAGTGAACGCCCTCCAGCTCCTGGTGCTGAACACACCAGTTGGCAAATCGCACGAACTCGCGTGACACTGGGGTAAGAACTGATGGCCGATCAACAATCGATCAACAAAGCGTCCCAACTCATTTTGAGGAATTATTAAAAGATGGTGATATTGGTACCCATTGATCAAAAATATGGTGCATAGAGAACATTCTTCGTGCCATAAAATCTTTGTATACACCACTTTTTGTAAAATGCAAACAAGTTGGTCACAGAACACATGGCGGAGCCGCTCGATCCGGACTCAATCTTGCGCAAGCCAGTTTTTCGTGGTACTCTCACCTCACTTGTGGAGCTCCACGCGAACCGTATTCGGAAACAACCACGACCTTGAGACCATGCGGCCGTGTTGTCCAGGCTGGACTGCGCCTGGAACCCCTGACGCTGTGGCTGCTCGGTTTAGACGAGAAGATGGAAATTGATATTTTAATATGACCGTTCGCTCTGATTTAACAACCTTCCTGTCTCTGTTATGCGAGCAGGGCAGACACGACAGCCGTCGTGACGGTTGCCAGCGTGACGGCGACGTGTGCCGTTGCGGCGGACGTCTTGGTGGTCGAAATGGTCTTTGGTGGAGTAGTCGGCGCGGTCGTCGTCTCGGCCGGAGGCGTCGCGATGGGTGTGCCAACGCCAATGTCACTGCCCGTGTCACTGCTGCTGTCCCCGCCAATGGGCTTGCCAATCTCCTGCTGTTCGCTCGAGTTGGAGGACTTTGGCGGCACCCCAGTCGACGGCTTGGGGGTCTTGGACGGCTTGGGTGTCTTTGATGGCTTGGGTGTCTTGCTGGCTGGTGCTGTGGATGGTGAGGGCGATGGTGAGGGCGACGGCTCGCCGTCAGCTGGCGGGGTCGCGCCATCGTCGTCGTCGTCGTCACTACCACCACCACCAGCTTTCTCGCAGCCCTTCAGGAGCTTATTCGTGCCTTTGCGCACGCTCGCGCCTACGTACGAGCACTTGGGCAGCGCCTTCTTGGTCTTCTTGAGCGCCGCTACACAGGCGTCATTACTGCAGTATGCCGTCTTCTTGTAGTTGGGGATGCCGCCGTCCAAGTAAATGATCTCGGGGCACTTGGCTTCAATGAGCTTTTGCTCAATCACAGCCTGCGTCTGCTGGAGCTGCGCGGTCGTGCAGGGCGCCGGAACCGCCGCGTGCACCGTGACGCAGAGCGCCGCGAGCGCCGTAACCAGAGTCGTGGTCTTCATCGTAAGC
>JAADWA010000729.1:0-16195 GCA_023335935.1 Pythium phragmiticola
ACGCGCGGGTCTGGCAGGAAGTCTGGCTCGCCGACACACAGCGACCAGACATCCTTGCCTTCAGCTTCGAGCTGCTTGGTGATGCCGTGGATCACGACGGTCTTTGCGGCCGTGACCTTGTTCAGCAGTGGGTTCAGCGGGAACTTCTCAGCCATGGTCTCGGGTTCCTTGGTGGAGCCACTCGTGCTCGTTGGAGCCTTAAGCTTGAGCTTCTGGGTGACCTCCATAATCGAGTCTTGGAACTTTTGGATCTGTGATTCCGAGTTCGGGTTGAATTCGTACAAACCCTGGAAGAGATCGAACGAGTCCTTGCACGTGTCCTCCACGAGCCGCACGAGGTTCTTGAAGCCGCGCGTGTCGATCGGCGTGTTCTTGACCCCCTGCACGCTGAGGATGCGGCCTGTCAAGTGCGTGAGGAACTGTGAGCTCGCCGCGAACTCGTCATGGGACTCGCACGTCATCTCGAGCATACGGCACAGCTCCAACTCGAACACACTCAAGAACTGCGCCATGGCGTGGACGTGGTCCGGTTCGGTAACACGCACTTTCTCGTACATCATATTGAGCCCGCGCCACGAGTACTTGCCACTCTCAGGACCAAACATTGGGTGCGTGCACAGAATGGAGCTGCTCGCTGGCAGCTCGCGCATCAGAATCTGCTTGGCGTGGGTCTTGACCGACAGCACATCAATGACGACGACCTTTTCGAGCAGGTGCTTGGGCAGGTTCTGCACGACCTTTTCAAACGACAAGATGCTCACGCACAGTACGAGCACATCGAGGTCTTTGAAGAACGCCTCGAGCTGCGTCTCGGACGAATAGTACGTCGCGCCAAGCGACTGCGCGATCTGCGAGTAGTCGGTGCGCGAAGTCGCACGCACGTTGTGGTACTTGGCGATCGTCTTGGTGAGGAACTGGCCAAAGTTGCCAAAACCGTAGATACCAACATTCAAACGCGGCGCCACGCCCGTCTTAGGCGCCTGCTGCGATGCAAGCGCCGGTGACGACGGCGGGTACGCGCCCGCGGCCTCAAGCTTCTTACGCACATCGCCAAGCAGCTTCCCCTTGGTCGGGTACGCGCCGAGCACGCGCACAAACTTGCAGAATTCGCGCAAATGGCGCAGCGCGTTCATAACGTTCTCGTCCGTCTCGTGGCCAATGATATCAATGTAGAAGAGGTACTTGTACTTGCGGCGGTCGACAAGCGGAGTCGGCGGTACGGAAAAGTCGGGCGATGCATTGTCGTTGCCGTCCTGGTCCAAGATTTGCTGCGCAGCCGAGTACCCCCACGGGCGGCTCTCGATCTTGGCCAAATCAATGTCGCGCAGCGAGAACGCCGACAGCGCCTTGTAGAGCTGCCCCTTTTCGTTCGTGTCCATGAAGGAAAACACGACCGACGTCTTGAACTCGACGCTGGCGTCGCTCGGGCGAATGGCCGGCGCGGCATCGTCCGCCTTGGCGAGCAGCAAGAAGCGCGTGAAGTTGCCAGCGTCGTCTTCAACGTTGCGCTCCAACACTTGGAGCCCATAGTACTCGGCCGCCAGATCGCTCGCGACCGCGGCCGTGTCGCGCCACTGGTTGTCGGCCAGCATCTTGGCGCTGCCGGCCGTGTCGTACTCGGCACGCGGCTGCGCGCCCATGGCCTCGATCGTGTGGATGCACTGCGCGAGCGCCTGCGGGTGGCTAATGACCGTCTTGATGTCGCTCTTGGAGACGCCGGGCAGCGCCAGCAGCGAGTGCTCGACGCGGAGGTCGTACTCGCCCACAATGCGCAGACCGACCTTGAGCAGGAGATCGTAGTTGGCATGGATCGAGCCGCCGAGCGAGTTCTCAATGGGCAACACGCCAAAGTCGCAGTCGCCGCGGTCGACCGCCTGGAAGGCGGCGTCAAACGACGGGAAGCCGATCGCATGGATCTGCGCGCCGCTGCCCAACAGTTGGCGCGTCGCCTTCTCCGAGTACGCGCCTGGCACGCCCTGGTACGCGACCTTGATTTCCATGGTGCCGGGACAAGTGACTTGCTTTGGGTATGGCGAAATGGGAAGTGAATGAAACGTTCGAGTTGGATTCGCCAAGCAGGAAAAGAAAAAAACAAAAGAAAAAAACGCTGGGTGACTTTTGCGCATTCCCCAGAGTGACTATTGCGCCCATTATATAAAGTCAGTATATGAGCGGTAAATGAGCTATAGTACACTAAGATAAGCACATGGCAATGCGCAATCAGATTCGTTGGCGTGCCGCAGCTTCAAGGTGCATAGTCCCCTGCGATCACCACGCCATTCGTTTACACTTTCGTTTGTTTGGTGGGGAACAAAGCAGAAAAAAGAGACAGACGTACTTGAAGTTCTGCCGTGGGTGACGACGGCGCGTGCTTCCTCCGTCTACAACTCCATCTTCAACAGCGCTGACTGATTAGACCGTACTGCACAGTGCCGGCAGAACGGTATAATCACTGGATTTCCAACAGAGCCAATTGTACCCCCGGCGAGACATCTGCCGCGTCTACTTTTGTGTGGCACGCCGCTGCTTCCAATGGTTGCAAAATAAAGGTCTCTCGGGTTGCAGCTTGAGGATATCACTACGTCCCTTCAAGATCGCATCTCCCGTAACCGCCCACAACCAAAGCCCACTGCCCGCCATGAGTTGTGCCCCGCAGTCGCCGCTTCGCTCGCTCCTGTGTACCTCTCCCTGCCCACGACCGAAATGCCCGTGTACACGCCCGTGTCGCCGACGTTTAGCTCGACCGAGGCGACCCTGGACGCGCTCAACTCGGCGTCGTTCTACCAGGAACATGTCATGCTGGGCAAAGCCGGCACCGGCTCGGGCAAGTACAACGCCGCGTCGCTCGGACGCTTCGAGAAGCTCATTCAGTTCGTCGTGGATCCGCGCTCGTCCAAGTATGCGTCACTCTACAGCTTCTTCATTGCGTGCGCGGCCTTTTCGAGCTGCTTCATGCTCTTTCTCCAAACGCTCGACGGGCCCAACCACCACAGCACGTACCCCGACTATCCGTCGCTCCCGGGCGAGCACGACTACTACCTCTCGGACCTCGTCTTCACGTGCATCTTCACGCCGGAGCTGCTCCTGCGCATGGCCATTTGGCCGTCCATGTGGCGCGAGCACGACTACCTCACGGAGCGTCGCCTCAAGCCCTTTCTCAAGGACTTTTTCAACTGGTTTGACGTCGCCGCGATCCTCCCCTTCTACACGGACCTCGTGTTTGGCAAGGAAAAGAGCTTTGTGATCCTGCGGCTCTGTCGCTTGCTGCGCATCTTCAAGCTCGCGCGGAACCACTCGGGCACGTACATTTTGCTGCGCGCGATCAAGGCCAGTCTCGCGCCCATTTCGATTGCGCTCATTTTCTTCATGGAGATTGTGCTCTTCTTTTCGGTCGTCATGTACATGGTGGACCCGAACGTGGACCGTGACAAGGTCGGCTTTAGCGATCTCCTCTCGTCCGGCTACTTTGTCGTCGTGACCATTGCGACCATCGGGTACGGCGACATTACGCCGACCAAGGGCAACGTCATGGCGCGGGTCTTTGCCGTCATGATCATCATGTCCGGGACGCTCTTCTTGTCCATGCCGCTCGCTATTATCGGCACCGAGTTTGACCGCGCCTGGAAGCAGCACGCCGAGAACGTGCTCAAGTACCAGCAGCAGGGCCAGTCCGTGGACGCGGCGTCTGTCGCCGACAATAACGACCCGGACCAAAAGCACGAAGTGCTGGTCAAGTACAATACACCCAATAAATTGTACTTGCGCCTCGCGTCGCTCACGGGCGAGGCGTCGCTCATGGTGCAGGCGCTCACCCACGAGTGCGTGAGCGCCGCGTCGAGCGTGACCAAGCTCCAGGAAATCGCCGACGATCTCAAGCAGCAGCTCGAGCTGTGCTTTCTCAAGAGCGAAGAACTCGGGCTCATGGTTAAGGACATGATCACGCCGCAGATCGAGACCCGCGAAGACGCGCTCACGATGCGCATGCGGCTCAAGCGCGCGGTCAAAGACCCGAGCTCGTCTCGCGCCGCGCGCTGGGTCTCGCGCTGGGTCTCATTCTGTCTTGTGTTCAGTATGATCATTGTGGTCTTTCAGACCATGCCCGAGCTACAGACCTACGGTGAAGGCACGTTCTTGTGCGAGCGCGCCGTGCAGCGGTACTGCACTGAGGCCGACGACGTCTCGCCCGAGCGCGACCCGGGCTGCTACCGCGTGGACAGGCCCACCGAGCTGCTTCGCTTCAAATGTTCCGCGGCAGAAAAGGTCTCCGACCCAAGCTGTTACGGGTACGCGCAAAACTACGGCGCGCCCATCGTCGACGCAACTCGCGGCGGTCTCACGTGCGACAACTCGACGGCGTACCCGAAGCCACATACCAGGTCGGGCGCGCAGCTCGCCAAGGTGGACGGCGCGGTCTCACTGGCGTCGCAGTACCCCGCCAGTCTGCTCACCCTTGAGCCATTCCGCGACGACGCCGAGTTGCCGGTCAAGCAACGCAAGCTCTCGATCTGCAAGCGCTGGGAGTGCGACAACTTCCACGTGACGTTTTTCGAGTTTGGCGCGTCCTACATGGCACTCGAGTACCTCTTTACGCTCACCTTCATCTTCGAGTTCACCGTGGCCGTGATTGCGAGCGACGACCGCCGCGCACACTTTAAGAACCCAGTGCTCTACATTGAGCTCGTGTCCTTCTTCCCGTTCTTTGTGTATGAGGCCCGTCGGTTTGTGTCGGGCATCGAGCCCATCTACGTCATCACCCCGGGGTCCACGGACCTGCTCACGTTCCTGCGACTGCTGCGCGTGTTTCGCATCTTCAAGATCCAGCAGAGCATCCCCGTTACCAAGGTCCTGTGGGAGTCCATCTCCAAGACCTCGACGCGGCTCATGATCCCGTACTTCATGCTCGCGCTCGTCTCGACCATCCTCTCCTTTATCATGTTTGAACTCGAAAAGGGCGAAGAGTGCTTCTACGGCCACGAGTGTCTCGTGGGCGGCTACAACGTGACAAACCCGCACGAGCTGCTGGGTTCGCCCTTGAACAAGCGGTACCTCGTCAACTCCAAGGGCAAGATCTCGTCGTTTGACGATTTCTTCTCGGCCTTTTGGTTTGTCATCGTCACGGTCATGACCATTGGGTACGGCGACATGGAGCCCGTCTCGACCACGGGCAAGCTCGTCGCGGTCATCGCCATGCTCTTTGGGGCGTGCTACACGGCCATGCCGCTCACGCTCGTTGGGTCCCAGTTCAACAAGAGCTACCGCGAGCACAAGCGACGGGACGCACTGCTGCGCACCAAGATTGACGTGAGCAAGCCCCTCTCGCTACCCGCCGCGGACGTGCAGCTGTGGGCCAAATTCGCTGAGAATGCCGCGTTCCGGTCGCTGCAGAAAACGCTCAAGGACCAGGTGCTGCCCGTGCTCGACGTCATGGCCGGCGAAGAGACCATTGACGACAGCAAGAAGGCCCGGATCGTGCTGGCCGCGGGCGAGATGAAGGATGCCATGTATCGCCAGCGGGTACGAGCGGATCCCCTCGTGAGGGATGAGCTACGGATACTGACACTGGTGTTCTCTTTCTTGTTGTCAATAGCTGCTGGTTCTGCAGGTCAGTGCGATCGTCAACGGCCTGCGCAAGGAAGGCATGCGGCTCGCTGAGCAGCAGACCACAGCGCTGCAGAGCGTCACGTAAAGCAGTCTCTTCCATTCGGAGACCCTTGGTGGATCACCCGTTACCTATCCTATGTTTTTTCACTAATGTACGAAACCTGTCTAGGGTACTGTTTCACATCTCTCTCTCTCTCTCTCTCTCTCACTGTACTAGACTCGTTCGGTTGTTGCTTTGGCTGCTTTTCCACACGGCAAGCCGTGCTTTCGACATGACCAGCAACTTCATCGCGTGGCTCAGCAGTCCGTTCGAGTTGGCAGTCGGGTCTCGCTTCACGAGTCGCAGCACACGCCGTCGCGGCGGCTCACTGTTGCCTCGCTTGTTACTCCCGCTGCCTTCGAACGGTGTGCCATGCGTAAGACTGCAGTCGTCCCCATGGAGGATCCGCACGAGCACGTCCGTGGGGATCTCGTCCACCGAGACGCCGTTCACCTCGACGATACGGTCGCCAGTCTGCACGCGTCGACTGGCCACGGCCGGGCCGTCGCTGCGTATAAACGCCTTGAACACGGGGCGTCCGCTCGCCATCGTATCCGTCTCGAGCTGGATGCCGACAGCGCGACGGTTGTCGGGCACGACAACGTACTTGATGTCATCACTCGCGATTGGCGTGAACGACCGCACGCCCTCGCAGTGGGCCAGCCCTCGATACCGAGTCTTGGTCGCTGTTGGATCTCCCCGTCCAGATACGAGCGGATCTGCTTGTGCCTGGTCGATAAGGATCTGGGAAAAGCTCTGCGGCTTGTGCTCGATGCGCACGGCAACGTCTGTACCCGGGGTGGCAGACGAGAAGACACTGTCGAAGTCCATGGCCGTCATGGGCGACGCCATCGCCGACGGCGTCCTCGCAAACGACGACTCGGACGTGCTCGTATTCGTGCGCGAGCGGCGCCGCCGCTGCCACGGCGACAGCGGCGCATGGGCGAGAAACTCGCGGCGATAGGCTTTGAGGTCGCGGAACCGCAGCGTCCGCGCGTGGCCCAGCAGCGCGTCTAGCGACGCGTTGGCGACCGAGACGACGCCAGCGTCATCGTCGCCTGCCGTCGCCTTGTCGTCGTCGCTGAAGCTCGTGGACGCACTCACGCGCAGCGTGGGGAAGCCATTGATCGCCATGAGGTACTGGTGCTCGCAGATGCCGTCACTACGCGCCCTGCTGCGAGTCCTCACCTTGTGGGATGGCGACGGCTCGGTCCGGTCTGCTGCCTCGAGATCGTCGGTTGTCGCCAGCGCGGCGTAGCTCACGACGGCAACCTCCATCATGATCTCGCACGGCACGAAGCAGAACCACTTGAGCTGCTCGCGGGTCGTGAGCGTGACGACCTGGTAGTCGCTCTGGAGCCGATCGACCTGCGCGAGCCAGAGCGTCTTGGGGAACGCGTCGCGGTCGTACAGCTGGGCCAGCACGTCGTCCACTGGCGCGCCCAGCACCGAGTCGCAGTCGATGCGCACGAGAAGCGTATTCACCAGTGCGTCGCGGTGGCGGCTGCGCAGTCCGAGCGCCGACAGCAGCGCCGTCTCGACGTGGGCCAGCTTCAGCGGCGTCGTCATGAGGAAGCTCTCGGAGAAGCGCAGCCCCGTGGGCTGCTGCGGCGCGAACGAGACATCAAACTCGCCCTCGCGCAGCCGCGGGTCGTCGTCGTCGCGCGCGGCAAAGTGTTGCCGCTGGCGCCACTTGGCGACGGCGCCGTCGGCGCTTTGGAATCGGTCGACGCTCACAAACTCGAGCCGCGTGGGCCGCGTCGCGGCCGTGGCGTGGAGCTGCCGCATGACGTCGGCAAAGCTCAGCTCTGTGATGGGCACATCGTCGATCGCGACCAGCACGTCGCCGGCGTGCAGCGTCGGACACGAGAGTTCGCCGTAGCCTTTATTTATTTATTCCATAGTCAGTCGACTGTGTTTCAACCTGGAATGGATCCCCACGCACCTCGTAGCTGCAGCAGCTTGTTGACGACCACGGCGCCGTCCGCGTCCACGGCGACGCTGATGCCCAAATCGCCCTCGTCTTCAAACGCGACCACCTATGGGAGACGCACATGCACATAGAAGTCAATAGACGTGACGACAAGCGGTGTCTTGCAGCCAACGCGACCAACCTCTTCAATGTCGGGCGACGCGTCCGACGCATGACCATGGACAAGCGCGGCGTCGGTCATGATGAGCGACAGCAACAGTCTATTATTCGACACCGACGCTTCCTTCACTTGGGCTCATGCGCACGGGGCGCAGCGACAGGCGGCCAAACTGAACTTGCGTGTCAATGAGCCCCTCGCCTAAGTTAAGTGGCTCAAAACGTGTTTCTTTTCCATCGGAACGCTTCGCGAAACCGTCTCCCTTGGCATTTGGCGAGCGGATCAGATGTCGCATGAAGGTTGCGCGAAGGTGCTCCGAACAAGTGTAGCCATGTGCTTTCTGTATCATGGGTTCAAACGCCAAAGGGAAATAAGATGAGTTGCTCGGTATTAGACACGGAAGCCCGAGGCCGCTAATAGGTCGATCCGCTTCTCGACGAGCGCCTTCTTGATGGGGAAGACGTTGTCGATGCCCTGCGCCTTGGCCTCGTCCAGCGCGCGCAACGCCACTTCGCGGAACTTTTCGTCTTCGCGCGCGAGCGACGTTTTCGCGGCTGCGTCCTGCAGCAGCTCGGCGGCGCGCTCCTCCATGAGCGTCTTCTTGCGCGCGTCGGTCTGTTGCTTTTGAACGACGGCAAAACGCAAGTTTTCGAGCCGCACGTCGAGTTCGTCTTGGTGCACCTGCAGCTCGACCTTCCTGCCGTACTCGTCCCACTGCCTGACGGCCTCGAGGGCCTTCTGCTTTTCAATCTCTTTGGCGAGAGCCTTCTGGTCGAGCTGGCTTTGGCGGCTTTTGTGCGTTGCGTCCTTCTCAGCCGCTCGGCGGTCTGCTCGTTCCTTAAGCTCGCGGTCTTCCTTTGCGCGTACCTCCTTGAACTGGTTCTCGAGCCGCTGCTCGCCGGCGTGGTGGAGCTCGCGCAAATTCTCGGCGACCATGTCAATCAGACGCTGCTTGCGGGCCTGCGCCCTGGCAAACTTCTCCCGTTGCAACGCATCCCGCTTGGCGTTACGCTCCTTTTTCTTTTGCTCGTCAAAATCGCGCTTGTTGTCCTCTTGGCGTTCGAGTTCCTGGAGGGCTTCTTTGTGGGCCTTGAGCCTCATGTTGGCGAGCTGCGTCTCTCCGCTTGCCTGCTTAGCCTGCGTGCGCCGCTGGCGTTCTTTCTCCAGTTCGTCCTGGTAGTCCTGCTCAGCCTTTTGCTTCGTGAGCTCACCGTCGCGCTTCTCCTGTGGGTAGCAAACTACACGTCAGCACACGGGGACATTTCAAACGCACGTCGATACAGTACGACACGAACCTCTCGAAGCTGAGCAATGTATCGCTGCTTGTACTCTTCGAGCTGCTGCTTTTGGATCTGCGCTAGCTTTTCATGCTCCTTCTGTAGCCGCTGCTTCTGGCGCTGCTCCTCCATATCTCCACGCAGCACGCCGTCCAGCACCTTGCGGTCGTACTCTCTCGCGACCATCTCGTCCTGAGATCGCAGCATCTTCTGTTCCTCGAGCTGCAGCTTGCGGTGGTGGACGACGTCGGCCAGCAACTGCTTGCTGCGGAGTGTCTTCATACGGTCAGTCTGTTCGTTGAGCAGTCGGTTCGCGCGTTCGATCTGACGTGTCCGCGATTCCTTTTGCAGTCGCTCTTCTTCCTCATCGATCCGGCGGCGCACCTCTTCTTCTTTCTCTTCCTTGTCTTTTTTCCACCGGTCTTTCTTCTTGCGCATCGCTTCGAGCGTGTTGGGCCACTGCGCCTTGCGGTCCTCGGACTTTTCCTTGAGCGCGAGCCGTCTCGCCTCACGGTCACTTTGGTTGGGCGCCGACACGCTCGCCATCATGCGCTCAAGCTCATCGGAAGAGAGCGTCGTGACCGTCGGCATGGTGATCCTCTCTCTGCCTGGGGTCCTCTTGTTTCTCGGGACAGGACTGCACACGCAGTATCCCTCCACCCTGACCGACCACAGCGCCCAGAACAAACAGAGCCTCCCGGTTTTGGCTTGGCTTTCCTCAGCACGGCTATATTCGGGGACAATCGACAGCATGGCATATCTCTCTCTTTTTATTCTGTTTTCCTCACATTCCAACATTCCTCTTCACGCGAGTCCAAACTAATACTACGGTGTAGTAGTGTCTCGAGAAAGGTACATCCTCACCCATCTGCGCGCAGTGGCTTGGCGTGGGGTCTTTCTATACAATGGATCCAAATTCCCACGACAATCAATCACCCTTGCTTGGTCTTCTTGGCCTTGACATTGGCCGTCGCGCGCACCGACTTGACCTGCGGGTGGTAGAAGCGCACTTCTTCGACCATGCGCTCGCGGATCTCAGCCACGCCCATCTTCTTCTCGTCAAAATCCAGCGTGATGGTCGCCGGCGCGACAATCTCTTCTTCGAGCGTACGAATGCTCGCGAGGTACTTGTGCGAGAGCGCATCATCTAGCGACGCGCGTTTCTTCGGGTTCATACGGAGCATCCACTCGAGCAGTGAGATGGCTTCCGGTTCGGCGCCCGGGTACAACTCCTGCAGGTTCTTCTTGGGGCGAGGCGGCAGACTGCGCAAGTACATTTGCACATCCGGGTCGGCGATCTCGGCAATATCGTCTTCGTCCATCGTGCCGAGCACGTCCAAGATCGTGTTGAGCTGGTCACGACTGTCCTGCGGCAGCGCCGTCTGGCCGGCGCCAGGGCTCAGCGGGAAGCACGAGACGCCCGGGAACAACGGCTCGCGCTGGTAATGGGACGGCACGCTGCTCTTTTGCATACTCAGCAGTTCGGCAAATATGCAGCCAACCTACAAACCAAACCGAAACATTTGAGTATAAAATCACCCCAATCTGCGCGACTACCACTCGGGAGCGTACGTACCGACCACACGTCAATGGCGGCCGAATAGTCGTGGTCGCGGAAAATGATCTCGGGCGCGCGGTACCACCGCGTCACGACGTGCTCCGTGAGCTGCCGCTGGATGCGCTTGCCTGGCGTGCGCGGGTGCACGCCCGTGCCTTCGAGCGCGCCGCGGTCGTCGGCCTCGGGCTCTCCAGTACGTTTCCGCTTGCGCGTGGACGACTGCTTGGACGAGAGTCCGCGCGCGAGCCCGAAATCACAAATCTTGATGGCGACGGGCGACAGATTGAGCAGCACGTTCGCGGGCTTCAAGTCGCGATGCACAATCTCGGCCGAGTGCATGTACTTGAGCGCCTTGAGCAGATCGAGCAAGAGCCACCGCAAGTGCTCAGCCGTGAGAAACTGCGGCGAGTGGAGAAGCTTCTCCAGATCAGACGGCAAGTATTCAAACACGACAAAGAGATCTTGAAAGCTGTGGCTGTCGCGCGGTGGAATGATCTCTCGGATTTGCACAATGTTGGGGTGGCGCAGCTGCCGCACGATACACAGCTCGCGCAAAATGCGCTTGGCGTCGATCGGATCGGAAAATACATTCTGAATCTTCTTGATCGCGACAATCTCGCCCGTCGGCAAATGCTTGCACCGCACGACCTGGCCATAGCTGCCCTGCCCGAGCACGCACTCGATCGAGTAGTTGGGCGCAATGTCGCTCCAGCCGGGGATCTTGGTCGCATTCGAGCCGTTCGCGGCCGGCGGGAGGCCCTTGGACGGCGCCGACATGGCCGCGACGGCCGCGGCCGTGGCCGCGTTGCTGCTCGCCACCATAGCGGCGGCCATTTTCCCATCGGGAACCGAGGCCGAGTCGACCGCGGGCGTTTCGGCCAGCGCCGTCTGCGAGTACTCGAGCACGGGACCGATTTGCTGCGCGAGCACGAGCATGCCCTGCCCCACGGGGTTGGACAGGAGCGGCGTGCAGGTCGCGAGCAGTGACAGCTTGGCGCCGTCGCGCTTGACGAGCTCCAGCATGACGCCCACGGCCGGTGCGTTCTGGAGACACCGCGTGAGTGCGTCGTTGAGGCTCGCCGCCGTGTGCGGCGGCACGAGGTACGGCATTTCCTTGGTGAGCTGGCGCCCGGCCATCTCTTCGCGCGAGTACCCGAGCGTCTTGATGGCCGTGTCGTTCCACAAAATGATGCGCATCATCTCGTCCACGACAAACACGATCGCCGTGGACGTGTAGAGCGACTTGCCGAGGCTCACGAGGCTCTCGGTCGTCGCGCAGTACGCCTCGACCGACTGCACGAACGCCTGGACCTTGGGCAGCGTCGCAAACTCATAGTGCTCGCCAATCGTCTGCTGCATGAGCTTGCGCACGAGTGAGTTGGCCTTGGTGGGCGCGGCGCCGTTGCCGCCTGCCGTACTGATGTTCGCGCTAGCGGCGTGTGGGTGGTTGGGCGACATGTGCGCGGACGGCGGAAGCCCCCTCGGAATCGCGTGGTGCGGAGGCGGCGGGTACCCCATGTGCGTGGTCGGCGGCGCATGCATGGCATGGTGCCCATGGACCACGCCGTGGGGTGCCCGTCCTCCTCCGCCACTATTACTGCGTCCGCTGTCGCTGCCGCTCGAGTCGCCGCCCGTGACCGACGTGTCGAACGTCACCGTCGGCCCGCGCATGCCTGGGTGTTTGTTGTGGCCGTTGTGCATGGCTGTGGGTCCTTCCAATGGAAATAAGATCCCGTCTCTCTCACTCTCTTTCTCTCTGGTCCTCCCCTTGGTCGGCCACGTAGTTTACGAGGACGAGTCTCTCGCGATCACTTCCCCCTCTTGATGGCGGGACTTTGCGCTCGCCGATTGACAGGGAGAGGGAGGCACAGCGTTGCGAAAGATAGTTCAGGTCAAAACCCGTGGGCCGGAGGTCGCAAACCCGTGGGTTCGATCGGTGTCCATCATTTCGTCCACCACAGTCCACTGAGGATCCACCACTTTCCACCAAGAGGACCATGGGGCTCTCCCTCGTCAAATAGGGGTAGGGCCGTCGGTTGCGTCCACTAGCAGAAGTGTATCCACTCTGACAGACATACGGTGCCGGACAGTCCAGCTGGTGATCCGCACGGAAACCCCCCAAGAGCTATTGGGAGGACATTTTGGGGTCTTCAGTGTGGATCACCATCTTGACAATGACGGTTCGTTCGAGAGGCTCCCATCCGATGACGTTGTGGTCCTCGAGGCTTTCGCGGTACCGGTACCGTGCTGTAATAGATGTGGATGATTCTCACACCCTGTGGATCCACATCCGCTGTGTCTCTACTGGCAGTCTCTTCTCCCACAACTGAACAGCACTCGCTCCCATTGGGAGCGAGTGCTGTCCCATGGAGCTACATGGGTGTGTGTGTCGACGATACTATCAGTGGATTGGGAATGGGGCGCTTGGCTGATGCGGTGGAAAATGGAGCTATGGATGTGATATCCTATGGATATGGCTACATTTTGAGTAGGGAAAAGCAACGCCGCCACTAATCACTGTACTTCGAAGTACTACAGTACCACGTCGCCCTCAACGGGGGAGAGACGTTGTCTAAGGAACACGACAAACCTGCGCGAGTTGAGAGTCTCAACTCGCGCAGATTTACCAGTGTACGGCGACTCAAACCCCCATGTCCTCAATCAAACTGTCTCGAGTGCACGGCACATCACTTCAAGGATTGGTCCGTGTCCAGACCCTACGCGAGCGTGTCGCCGTCGCTACACCACCGATCTTGAGGAGCTTGCTGTCAACAAGCACCGTTCCGGCGTTATGGCGTGCATTTCTGGGTTGAGAAATTCGGCTTTGTCACAGACGTTCTACAAGAGCAATGTCAAACCGATCGCGCGGTCAGGGACGATCAACTGGATCATCTGGGTCGCATCAATCGTTTGGACCAGTAGCTCGGGATGTCGAGCTGTGCAAGCGTGTGCTTTGACGGCCACTCACTTCTTCGGCCTTCTGGACAAGTTCATCCGGCTAAGCCGGATGAACTGGACGCTGTCGAGTCCTGATTGACGACGAGTCCCTTTTGCAGATGACTCGGAGTGTTCTGCACTGCACGCACTGCTCTCTGTACAATTAGCCCCTGTGGACTGTGCTGGTAGACCGCGTAAATTGTCAGCATCAAGGGTATATTTCAGAGCAACAGCTTCGAGAAACGGGAGTTCACTTGGGCTGACAGCTAGCCTCGCAGTCAGTTCTTAATCGTGCAGCGCTTTAGCATCGTTCAAAGATGCGGTAGAGCTTGGTTAGACACGCCACAGGCCGCAGAATCGTGTTGTCATTGAGTTCGTCTGGTGGGGAGAATGGCAGCAGCGCTGCACCATTGCCACCGTTCGTCTTCGACTCGTTCGTGTTCTTGAGTGCTGGGAAAATCACATGCTCGAGCACGAGCGCACTGCGCTCGGGGTGGCTTGGGTACCAGAGCTCGCTGTACCATTGGGCGAGTACGTGGGCGACGTTGTCAAAGCACGGCTGCTCTTCGTCCCATTGAACCTCGGTCGCCAATCGAAAGACAAACTCCGGCAGCGAGTGGAGCGACGGCTCGTGGTCGCCCAGGAGCCGCGGCAGCGAGCGTAGCATGCCGCGGGCGTCAATGTCGACCGCAAAGTACTCGGCGAGCATCGGCCCGTTCGTCACGAGAAGCAGTTTCATCTCATCGGCGAGTTGGTCGCGCGGGCCGTCTTCCGGGTCGTAGCCGCTGCGCGGGTTGCCGAGTGCCTCGTACACGAGCTCATACACGGATAGTGGCACAGGCAGCTGGAAGGCACGGAACATCCCGAACTGCTGCAATGTCTTCTCGTAAAAGAGGTGGAACGCAACGTCCCGGTGGCGAACGAGGTAGAGCTTGGTGCGGTACTGGATCAGCGAGTGGTGGCGGTTCACGACGCCCACAAAGCTGTGGCCGCGGAAGAGCTATACGGTACGTACACACCAGTAGAAGTAAATACCACTGCCATTCGTAGTGCCTTTTTCTGGATGTTTACCTTTTCCAGCGCACGGCTGCAGCGTCGAGTGATCCGTTGACGCAGCGTCTGCACACTCGTGAGTTGCTGAGCGTCTTGAGTCGCGACCAGGCGACTCTCCCGACGCGATGGCGAGGCTTCGTCCTCGGATTCAAGTTCTGGATGAGATCATACGTCATCGCACATTGAGTCAATTTGAAACAAGATCCGTTAGTACGATATGTACTGCCGGAGGAAAGACCCGTACCAGCTGAAGCGGTAGCTTCGGCATCAAATATGTCCGAGAGACGACGCTTCTTGCTACTGTGCGGTGGCTCTGCAGCGCTCGCACCACTTGGGCTGACTGGAGAGTTCTCCTCATTTGTAGAGACCACCTGCTCCATGGCGTCTTCTGCCTGCGACATGGTAATCTGTGAACTGCGCTGCGACTCCAGGAAAAAGTACTTATCGATCGTGTTCGAGCGGTGGTCCGTGCGCACAAGCTTCTGGGGTGCCTACAGGACGAGAGCACAATGGATCAGTATTACATATACGAGTCGCAAGCATGGATCGGCCACTAGCAGTACCTTGTCTGCGTGATACTTTTTCGACTCGGGGGTCGCGCGCTGGCTCAAGTTGAGTTCAATCGACTGCGATGCGGGGGCAGCCGCTGGCTCCTGCGCACCAACTTCTTCTTCTGCTTCTTCGCTTTCGCGGTCGTCCTCCTCATCGGGATCGTCATCACTTTCAATTGCAGCCGCGCGAGTGGACGAAGGCGCCGCCGTCAAAGGCAGCGAATTGCGGTCGTTCTTGGTCTTGAGCTCGCTTTGCGCCATCATGGTCGTGATGGGCTGCACAACAAACGCACGGCTCTCGTTGCTACCCTTGAGCTTCTTCTCGAGCTCGCGCGACACGGCCTCGACAATCACTTCTTCGTACAGGAACTGCACCTCGCGCTTGGTCGGGTGAACGTTGACGTCCAGATTTTGCGGTGGCATCTGGAGACTCATGTACAAAAACGGGTGCGTGTGCTTGGGCAGATATAGTGAGTACACGTACTCACATGCTCGCTTAAGCGACGCACACTCGACGAGACGATCATTGATGAAGAGGATAAACTGGTTCGACTTGAGGCTGTTCCAAAAAGCACAAGCGTATCAGCATCCGCACTCGCAATCCACTTGAATCCATGCTAAAACCCACTTGTAGTTGGCATTGCTGACCCACGCATGGACCGTGAACTCGAGATCACGGTGCGGCGGCGCTGGTGCGTGGACACACTCCAACTCGAGCAGTTCGCTCGCGAGTTTACTACCAAAGATCTGCTTGATCACGTCCAGTTGCGAGTTGCTCGCGAGCGTGTTGACGTCGCACGACGGCTCACGGTGCTACACTCATGCGGATCATAGAGACCAGTTATCAGATACACCGAACCGGGATGCTCTGGGCTGGGTCATTAATCACTTCGCACCTTTTTGCAAACAAACCCGACTTGGCGGCTGCCAAAGTGGACAGCGTACCGCTGCACGACCTCGACGATGCGGTGATATTGCTCCGACGTATTCTTGAAGGCCTGGCGCCGCGTCGAGAGATTGTAAAAGAGGTCTTCCACAAGAATCTGCGTGCCGTTCTTGCCTGCGCAGGGCGCGGGATCGCTCGAGGC
>JAADWA010000073.1:0-63721 GCA_023335935.1 Pythium phragmiticola
CCAACTGATGAGCCCACAAGTGAGCCCACGGATGAGCCGACTGACATGCCCACAAGCGAACCCGCGGATGAACCGACGGATAAGCCAACGGTTGAGCCTACGGGTGAGCCCACAGGAGAGCCGACTGATGAGCCCACCGGAGAGCCGAGTGATGAGCCCGCCGGAGAGCCAACGGGTGAGCCGACCGACGAGCCAACGGGTGAGCCAATATATGAGCCGACTGGTGAACCGACGGATAAGCCCACAAGCGAGCCAACGAACGAGCCTGCCGACGAGCCAACGAACGAGCCCACCGCGCAACCGGCACCAGCGCCGACCGAGCCCGAGCCGCTGGCAACCCCGGCACCCGAGCCGACTTGTGACTCGAAGGTCTCGTACGGCGACGCGCAGGTCGGTATCGACATGGTCACGGACGCGGGCTGCCAGTACGGTGGAACCGGATGCTTTGGGGACTTCTGTCGCCTGTGCAAAGTGCGTGGGACGCCCGAATCGGACCACTTGCTCTGGTGTCCCGACGTGCTCGCAGCTGTCGCCGCCACAAAAACCGAGGCGCCACCAAAAGCTCCTGTGGACACTAGTGCACCGCACGCAGCAGACACGCTCGCGCCTTCACCGACCGTGTGGACAACTGTGGTCGACGCGTGCTCGTCCCAAGTTTCCTCGGGAGACGAGGATGTCGGCATCTCGGCCGTTACCGATGCCTCGTGTATCGGCGGCGGGCTTGGTTGCTTCTCGGAGCTGTGCCGCTTCTGCAAGGTCCAGGACACGCCCCAGTCAAGACACCTGCTGCCCTGCGCGCAGTCTCAGCCTGCAGTCCGGCCGCTTTTCCAGGCGGCCGCAGTTGTGATCAGCGAGACGTCGTCCAGTTTCGCAGCATTCGTGAAAAGCAAGACATACCAGTGGAGGGCATTTGTCGTGGCCGGGCTTGTCGGTGCCGCTGCCATCATCGCGGTGGCCGCTTTTGGCGTGACGCGTTCTGTGCGACGCCTGCTGCGCTCGACAGTCGAAGAAGACTCGGGAATCGATCAAGAGGAAGACCAAGAAGCTGATGCAGAGAACGCGGAGGAGGATGTCGAGGCTGTCGTGACACAATTGTCTGCGCGCGCCACGGAGGCGCCCGTGGTGTGGTCCACCGACTCGGCTGTGCTGTCGACCGCGTGAGCTTGTTTCTTGCTATGCCCGTCGCACCAGTCTAGATGGTCCGCACCTTTTCCATATCCTTCACATCCAATACATCACTTGAACCCCGTTATGCATTACTGTGTACTTCGTATCGTCCTGTTACCTGATCGTTCACGCGCTAATGAGGCGCTGGGCATCCGCCCACAGGGTCTGAAGCACCGACAAGTCCACGTTGTCGCTGCTCAGGCACTGCTCAATCTGGTTGGCCAATGTCACTGCCTCCTGCTCGCTGTGAGAATGGGCTTGGAGCGACTGCTCAAACTGCTCTGATTTCTTCGCCGCCATGTCAATGACCTCGTCAGGCAGCTTCGCGAGCATCGCAACGTTGATGCCATAGCTCTTGGGGCACATTCCTTCTTCGAGCTTGTAGAGAAAGGTCACTTTGCGCTCGTTCTCGGGGTCAACTAGGCAGCCCATGTGACCCAACGCGACCTTGCTATCGTGGAGGTACTCTTCAACCAGCGAATGGTAGTGGGTTGCAAACAACGAGCGGCATGCAACTTTGCGAAGCAAAAACTCGACAACCGCGTAAGCGATCGCCGTACCGTCAAAAGTCGACGTGCCACGGCCCAATTCGTCGAGAATCACGAGCGAGTGCTTGGTCGCGTGTTTGAGAATCGTCGCTGTCTCGGAGAGCTCAACGTACAACGTACTCTGGCCAGCAAGAATGCGATCGGACGCACCAATGCGCGTGAAGATGCGGTCTACGGGGCTCATGCGGCACTTGGCTGCCGGCACGAAGCAACCGACTTGAGCCATAAGCGCGAGTACACACGTCTGCCGCAAAAGCGTCGATTTACCGCCCATGTTGGGACCACTCAGCAGAAGCATCTGCGAGTTGCCCCCAACGCCCAGCTGCGTGTCGTTGGGGATGAACTCGCCACTGTCGAATGTTGAAGCCACACACGGATGCACCCCTTCTTCAATGTCAATGAACGGCGCACCGCCATTCTCGGCCGCCGCCGAGACGACTTGCGGGCGCACAAAGCCTTCGCTTTGGCTGCTCACCAGTGCCAGTCCCACCAGGCAATCCAGCACCGCGAGGCATTGCACAGCCTTGATCCAGTACTTGTAGTCCTCGTCAAACTTGTGGAATATGCGACGCGTCTGGTCTTTGAGCGCGAGCTCCTTGCGCTCCTCAGCCGCGATAAGCTTGGCGAGCAGCTCCCGAATCGTCGGCGTGTGAAACCGCTTGAACCCTTTCTTGCGTGATTTAAGCTCGTACTCTTTGGGCTGACTGCCTTGCACTGACGACTCGGGCACTTCAAGTTGATACCGCTCGTCTTTCTTTGTGCCCCAGTAGTTGATCTGCTTCGCCTTGAGACGCTTGCGCTGCTCTTGCAGGTACTCCTCCAGTTCTTCCTGCACTTTGACGATACTCTCACACGCATCATCATAGTCTGGATCGGCTCCTTCTTGAGGCACAATCACACCGCTCTTCGCCGCCTTGGCTTGATCGAAACTGCGGCGGAAAAACTGCAGCTTCTCATGGAGTTCGGGGAAATGGCCTCGCAGTGATGCACTTTGTTCGGCCACGTCGTACTTCTTGAGCACAGTGCGCAACAACGGCGAGCGAAGCTGAGAAAATCGCGGCCCAAGTTGATCGAGGAGGTCCATGGCCCTGTCGAAGCCATCGAGCACTTGGATAAAGTCACGGATCTTGCGAATGTTGTAGATGTTAGACTCATACATGATGGCGCGGCTGTCTGGGTGGTCTTGTGAACGGTGCGTCGAGCCGAGTGCATGGATACGGGAAAGCAGCCGCTCAAGATCGGGCATCTTGTGGAGGAAGCCACGCACTTCGTCCATGAGCTCGAAGTTCTGGCCGAGCTCTTCAACGGCATCCAGTCGTTCGTTGATCTCATCGATCTTGCACAACGGCTTGAGCACCCACTCTTGAAACATGCGTTTGCCAAACGCCGTCATGGTCTTGTCCATGATATCAATGAGCGATCCCTTGCGCGACCCATTGTGGTTATTAGTGAGAATCTCGAGGTTCTGGATCGTCTGTGAATCCAGCACGACGTATTGCTGGTTCAGATCCATCTCAGTCATGTGACTCTCCTGTTGCTGGACCGTGCTGGTCTGTTCATCGGACGGCGTGTACCGTTTAAAATTACACAGCGACACGAGTTCTTGGTCAATGATGCTTCGTCGCAGGTGCCAGATGCAGCCACCCAGTGCACTGATCGCGAGCTGGCCATCTTCGCGAACGCTCTTATCCGTGTTGAGGAAGCTTGCCACATCTTCAGGCCAACCACTGGCGTTGAAATAGCCCGCACGAATAATCTCCTCGACCGTGCGATTCGCGTCCCAAAACTCCTTGCCCACGATCAATTCGCTGCGCATGACCGACGGCGCCGCGGCGAATTTGATCACTTGCTTTGAATTGGCACACAAACCGTTGCGTTCGTTCACGACTTCGACGACATTAAACTGCGCAAACAAAGTCTTCAGTCGATCGCGCTGCTCCGAGTCGTCAAACTCGGCTACGTGGAAGGCGCCGGTGCCGCAGTCCACAAGACACACGCCGTACCGGACGACCTTGGTCGTACTTCCGCCTTGCGCTACGAGCCGTTCTTTAAGCGCCATGAGATGCGTCGAAGTGGCGCGCTCCAGGGATGCACTGGACACGGGCGCGTCCAGAAAACTCATCGTGTTGGTGCCCGTCGAAAGCACCGAGCACACTTCGCGCCGCACGACCTTGGATTTGGACGCCGTTTTCAAATTGCGCTCCTTCATCATATCGGGCGTCTCAGTCTGCTCGACACGAGCGACACGGTACCCCTTGGCAATGAGCTGACTGGAAAACTTGCCGTACGCGATCTCGGGGAACCCCGAGTGGGCCTTTTCGCCCTTCATGTAGATCAAGTTGAGTTCCTTGAAGCCAATGTCGGCGTCCATGTGGAAGAGCTCGTAGAATTTGCCGACTTTAAAGAAGAGCACCGTGTCCATGTTGTGGGCCTTGACTTGCCACCACTGCGCCATGGCCGGCGTCTCTTTCTTGAGGAACTCGGCCGGGACCGTGAGCGTGCGCGGGTCAAAGTCAGGAGAGTCCGGTGCGTTCCCGTTAATGTCGCGTCGCTTTTCGTTGAGCCATACTAGACCATCGTGGATGTGGCAGCCGGCACCATAGACGCCCGAGGCATCCGGACCGGTCGATTGCGGCTCAGTACTGGACGGGGTCGACGCGCCGCCCTTGGATTTCGTCGAGGATGACGGAGGCGTCATCATTGCCGACTTCTTGTTCATGGACGAGGAAGACCGCGGCGGCGACAAGAAAGATGCGGCAGCAGCTCCACGCTTCTTGGCCGGCGTCACAACATTCGCTCGTCGATTCTTCTTGACTGGCCGCTCGTCTTCCTCTTCGTCTTCTTCTTCTTCCTCGTCGTCTTCGTCATCTTCCTCTTCTTCTTCATCCACGCTCGCCTCCGATTCACTGCCTTCTTCCTCGGAGCTTTCCTTGGCCGGATCAAACTCTTCCTCACTGCTCACCACGGGCTTGCGAGTCGCAGGGGACCGCTTGCGCGATCGCATCGGCTCGTCTCCATCTTCGTCCATATCGTCATCCTCGTCGTCGTCATCATCCACAACCACCTTGATGTTCTTGCGCAGTCGCTTCAAGCGCGAGCCATTCGCCGCTGTCGTCGGACTCTTCTCGTCGCCATCGTCCTCGGAATCTGTGCCCAAAAAGTCTTCGTACGCCTTGCGCTTCTTCACAGGCGACTCTTCCTTCTTCACCTCCTCCTTTTTGACGCTCTTGGCCGGTTGAACGACGGCCTTTGGGGAGAAATCGATGCGTTTCCGCGTCGGATCGGGCTTGGTCTTCGCCGCGCTTGACGCGGATTTCGCGCCGCTCTTAGCGGAGATGGGGGTCTTGGATGCGGAGCCAGTGCTACTAGTAGAACCCGCGCCGGCGGCGCGCGGCGGTGGGCTGAAGAAGCTCAGGAGCGTCTTCTGCTGCTTTCCCTTGGACGCACTCATGGCAATGTTGGCGGGACGAAGAGGAAATGTTGGGCGCGGGAATCACAGCGCGAATAAACTGGCGCGCCAACAAAAACATCTAATGGTACAGTGTACCAGTTATAAGGTACACCGAACCACCTCCTCAGATGTGTTCGCGAAAGGGCACAATTGAATGAGATGGCCTTGTGGCGCGCGACCATATCCATGCTGAAGGCGCTTGTTCCTTTCGTTCTTGCTGTTATTATAGGGAGCATACCATGTTTGAAATGTGGATTAGCGTTGTTGCTGGTGTTTATTTCGGGGTTGAGCACCGTAACTTTGCTGCTGGATCTGGGGATACTATAACCCTGGCCAACTGAGCTCTTCGACCAGGCCGTGAAGTCGATGCCCACGGCCTTGCGTCTGAGGCATCACATGTCCATGGCGCGAGTATTTGTCGTAGCTAGGTGGCGCGCGGAAATGGTTATGGTCGTGAACCATTGTAAAAAGGGTGGGGGCGAGTCGACGGGCTTTGCGCAGTACCGATCGCCCGTTGATTCAACATGGAAATGCTGCGCTTTCTTACACACCCTTTCGCGCCATCGAGATGCCGCAACATGGAGAGCTTTGATGAGACGGGAAATCCGAGCGACAATAACCAAGATGACACCAGCGGCTGCGAGTGGGTCGAAGTTGATGAACCGGTCGGTATTCTCCTGCAACGCATAAAGCGAAGACGCCAATTACTCCAGCTCGACCAAGTGCACAATGTGATCCACTACGACAAGTACCGGCGGTTCATGCGGATCCAGGACATTGCGTTGATCACGGCTGTCGAGGAGATTGACGACGACGGGCGATTCCAGTGGTGGATGTCGATTCAAGACGCGAGCACGGTGCAAGTCTGGATCGTTCACTTCGTCTCGCTCTACCGTCTCAAGTCGTGGGTCAGCTTGCTCCGGTCAGTCGCAGCAGCCACAAAAACGCGTGCACTCATCAGCGACGTCGTGCTTTCGAACACGGCGTGTCCTCAGAAGATCCAGGTTTCTTCCTCGCCGTCCACAAAGGAGACCATCCTGGAGATGAACCCAGCGGAAGAGTAGGAATACAACGACTGAGGTAATGGCTTTGATAGAACCCGATGACACAGCCCGGGGCGAGATGTATTCGAAAGAAGCTAGAGGCTAAATTAGTAGATCCTGACCTCATCCGCTCGACCTAGCGCTGCGCTGTTCACAAGAGCGTAAACTGGGGAAGGAGCCGTTGAGACAACTTGCGCTTAGTTGGCGGCCGGCACACCACCGCCCGACTTAAGGCGGAGCTGGGCCTGGCGCTTGCGGGTGACCTTGACGACCTTCTCCTCCGTGGCCTTCTGCACGTTCTCGGCCTTCTCCGTGAGGATGAGCTCGATGTGCGCCGGGTTGGCCATGTAGGGGCCAATACGACCGTGGGCACGGTACGTGCGGCGGCGCTGCTTGATGGCCATGTTGGCCTGGGCGTGCGAGACGTAGAGGTTCTCCGAGTTGAGACCCTTGACCTCGGCATTGGCCTCGGCGTTCTTGACAAGATCAAAGATGATCTTGGTGGCCTTCTGGGGCCACTTGCACTTGTCACCGGCAGCGTTCATGAGCTTGCCCTGCGCGTGGCGACCGCAGCCACCCGTGAACTTGGTGAACGGCACGGCGATCTTCATGTCGAGCACGCCCTGGAGGAAGATCTTGGCCTTGGCGAGCGACATGCCCTTGATGGCATGGCAGACTTCACGGCAGTGCTTGAAGTGCACGCGGAGGTGCGAGCCACGGGCCTTGGCCGCGCGCTGGGCGTCTTCGGGTTCCTGGCTGTACGTCATGATGCAAGTTCGGGTTCTGAACAAGTGAGCCAGAGTGTGGACCAACAGCGCAATGGTTCACCACCACCAATCGCCACCACCATTTGTCCGGATACGATTATCCGGACAGTTTGGCTTATCCGGATGGACCTTTTGGCCGGATAACGACAGCCATCCGGATCATCGTATCCGTACATACAAAGACAAAGACATTCTAGGTGGCGAGAATCCGGATAAATTATCCGGATCCGGAAAACTATGGTTGTCGATATCCGGATTTGGAAAGTGGCAACCGGAACCGGAAAAGCAAAGTCTGTGACGTGGATCCATTTCAACACTCAGAACTCAGCCTCGCTCTCATCCGAGGCCTCGCTCGCTTCGTGGGCCTCCGCCTCCGACTCTTCCTCGTTTTGATCGTGGATATCTTCACTGCCGTCCTTGTTTCCATCTCCGCCTTCGTCGTCCTCGTCCTCGTACTTGGTGACGTAGGTCGTTTGCCGCGAAGCTGAGGATCGACGCGACCGCCCGCCAGTGATGATGAGACTCGTGTCAATGCCATCCAGCTCTTTGTCCTTTTCTCGCTTGCGCTTGGCAGCTGTGATGTCGCTCTTCTTTGGGTACGGGGAGCTGAATCGGACGCCAGCGTCCTGGAGACGTTCACGCAGCACATCTTCTTGCGCTTCCTCTGACTCGCACTTCTTGAGAATGGCGTACACCGCCGGACTGGACAGCAAATAAAAAACACGTTTTAGAACCTTGATCCCGGATGACAAAGATTGGTGTGAAACGAACCTTAACAAACCAGCAACGCGCGCGAGCTCCTTTAGTGCCGCCAAGCCCTCCGAGTCCATCGGCTTGTCGGCGGCCTTTCGGGCGACTGGCGTCTTGCGCTTTGCAGGCGCAGCCTTTTTCTTCTTGGCTACCGGTGATGCCTATTGCATATGCACATTCGAGAGGTCAGTAATCTTAACCATTTACACCCGCGCCGTTCGGTTCACGCGCTTTTCTCCGTCGCTTTGGCGGACGCTCGTCGTCGTCCGAGTCGCCACTCGCATCGTCTTCGTCGCTTTCGTCCACATTATCACCATCCTCGTCCTCTGATTCTTGAATGCGATACCCGCGCGATCGCTTGGACGACTGCCTCTTGGCCTCCTCGTCTTCTTCGTCTTCGTCCACTTCGCTGCTCTGCGGGTCATTCTCTTTGTCATCTCCGCCTTTGCACAGATGCAGCATGTCGACAATAAGTTGCCTGAGTTCTTTTTTGTGAAATGCCTTGAGCTTGTCCAAGTCTACGCCCAAATGCTGGGCGAGGCCCGCCATGACAGTTTTTAGCGTGACCGCCGTCGGGTCCATTGGCGGAAGCAGCTCCTCCAGCGCCACCACAAATTCGCGCTTGGTCAACGAGGCCATGAGCACTTGGATGCCTTCCTAGACGTTCTACTTCTTGGGGTCGGGTCGTCGGCACACTCTATTGACGGGCGGAGCACCTCGCGCTGTTGGTTGACGTCGGGCTCTGGAGCTTTTCGAACTCTCCCGCCAAAAACACTGCCTCCTCTTAAGACCGGAAACCCGCGATGATGGATAATCCGTAACATGCAATTAGAAAGGATAGCCTCGCAGATGGCTACACTCACACCTGGAGGGGCCCCAGCTCATGGGCTGCCCGTCGCGAGACTGCAAAATGCGCAAGTAGAAAAAGTACCTGCTCTCCCACACACAAAGAGCTCGACAGTCAATCGCTGAGGGAGTGGATGCTTAGTGCAGACGCTTCGCTGTCGTCATCCTTTTCCTCTTCGTCCGATACGACGAACTTGTAGAGCGGATCTGCTCGCCTCAACGCCAGCGGATCCGATAGTCTGGGCTTCTTGGGCTTGATCGACCGTTGCGTCACCGTTGCTGGCAGGATGTTGGCAGAGTCGATGTCTTCCAACTCTTTCAAGCGGTCGCGTTCGTCTTTGCATGCGCGGATGTCGACTTGTGTTGGGTAGGGCCCCTTGAACGTGACCTGTGGGGCGTCCAGCGCCGCTCGTAGTAGCACATCCGTCTGCACATTATAGTTCGCTTCCTTCAGTGACCGCGATAGCTTCGATCGCGGGCTGCAGCCAAGCCCACAGAGGTCAAGCTATCGCAAACGCCAGGTTGATACATAACGGTCGCCGATACGCACCTGAGTAACCCCGCCACACTTGCCATTTCTTTTAGATGGGCAAGCGCTCGCTTGGAGGGGGCACTGGTGCGTGGTTTCTTCGCGCTCACAGCCCCAAGAGGCTTGTCTGTTTTCATTTTCGCCGTCGCGTGAGTCGTGAGCTTTGGTCGGACCTTCGGCTGATGAGACGGCTGCTTTTTCGTACTGTGCGCCTCGATTTTACTCGGTCTGTCTTGAGCAAACGCTATATGCCTTTTCGCTTCCTTCTTTTTCTTGGGAGTCGTGTCAAGTCGCTGGCGGCCTGTTGCAGTTTGTGCAGTTGACCCGAGGCTCGAACTGGTACTCGTTATGCGTTCTCCATTCGGCAGCGATGCGCCAGGCATTTTGGTGGACTCTTCCGCGCCGCGAGTATCGGTATCAATAGCCGACGAGAGCTCCTTAAGCAGCTGCGGAATACGCCACTTCAGATAATCGCGGTGCTCGTCTTTGAGCACGTCGACTGCGACTCCAAAGTTGGCCGCCAGCTCTTCGGCCACAAGGTTGACTGTCACAACCGGCATAAGCGGCAAAGAATGCGCTAGCGCATCGTCGATCTCGGCTTCGTGGATGGCCCTGGACGACCGAGCACGCTTCCCGTTGCTGGTCTTGGGGCAGCGCGACATGATCCGTGGGGGCTGCTTCGCCAACTGAAGGATTGGCGGAGACTTGAGCACGTTGAAGTCGATTGTGTGGGGGAAGCTCCCCTGTCATTTTCGCTACGAGCAATTCCATCAACTCTCAGAGGGATTAACGGACGGATCCATGAATCATGGCTACACGCATAGATAAAAAAGAAACGCAGAAGACATAGGCATCGTGGACGCCGCGGCAGCAGAGGTGTATAATAGCAGTGCGTCCTCGTGATGAGGGTGGCCTCTACGTCACATGCAAATTGCTCGCGGGCCTCGTCTTCTTTCTCCCCGCTGTCTCAATCGCTTTGTGTTCTTGCTCACTTTAATCTTCCTTGTCATCGTCCGAGTCGTCCGAGCTGCCTTCGTACTCTTGCTTGCCACTCTCGTGGGTGCCCTTGGTGAACACACCGACGAGCAAACGCAAGATGAGGAAACCCCACCAAATGTGGAGGCAGTAGAGCGTAATGAGCAGCGCATTGAAGAGAAAGTACGACGGGATACACGGGTTCAGGTTCCACATATTGCGCGCCTCTTCGACCGGCATACATGCCTCGCGGTTCTCAAACAGCGTCGAGTTGAGCGCCTTGGTCGGGTAGAGCCAAATGCGGAAGTAAATCCAGTCGACGACAAGCGTGACAAAGAGAATCTCGCTCACAAACGCGCCCCGGAGACCCTCCAGCTTGAGGTAGTTGGCCATCTTGAGCATGTCGAGCGGCACGTCCGAGAGGTCGTGAATGAGCAGCACGATGACGCCGACCGGCAAAAAGCCAATCGCGTACGACCACGTCACAAGCGCGATTGTCACGACGTGGTGCGTCATCATGACAATGTAGTCCTTGCGGATCTCCTCGAGAAACTTGCACGAGAACGCCGTGTAGATCCAGATCGCCTGTCATGTATAGGTACCCACTCATTAGCGCGTTCCCGTTGCAATCGCAGCAAGACATGAGGTCGACACGTACCAGCTGCACAAGGTAGAGAAGCTTGGTTCGGAACTTGTGCTCGGGGAACACGCCATTCTCCGAGCCAAAGTTCCACACTGCACCATCATAATACCAGACCGCACATGAGAAAGAGACATGGACACCCCCACTAGAAGACATGCACTCAGTCGCCACACGTACGCGTCTTGGTGTCGCTCCACCAGGTCTCGTCGCGCAGCACAACATATTCAAAGTACGCCATTGACACGTGGATCGCGAGCTGCCACGACTGGTCGCACCACTTCTTCATGGTCAAGCGCTTCTTCAGCGGATCCCCCAAGTGCGCGAGCACCGTGCGCGAGAAGAACCCGCCACCGTAAAAGAACACAAGCTTGGTGACCTTGACGGCCGCAGCAACGACGACCAAGAGCCCAAAGAGCAGCAGCAGCATGTCGGGCTCCGTGCGCAGCGTCCACGCAATCACGATGAGCTCGACAAAGAACGCGGCCACGAGCAGCGCGTCCACGACGAACGGCGGCTTTGGAACCGACTTGGCCATGGTGGATACTTCCGGTGAGCTTCTTCTCGAAGGACGGCCGATCGCGGAATGAAGGCGGGCCTACCTAGCCCGACTGTCTCGCTTTGGACCAGGGGATGCACCGTTGGAGGGAAGTGTTTTTGTTAGCGTGGGCCACATTATATGAGGATTTCAACGGGAGCATTCACCTCTGTTATTAAATGGAATTTATAATATGATGGGTAAATTTTCATCTTTTAGTACCTTTTCGACTCTGATACTCGATTATGTATGTTTTTTATCCGTGAAGCAATGATCATGGCGATGCGCTGAGGGACATCCACGTCAGCGTGACGTGACAAATCTATGTCGTCTTTTTGCAGCGGAGGGAAGTGGGGCCGGGAACTCACGTGCAATAGAGTCTCTATTGCGATAGTATCCTTGTCGCTCTTTGGCGTTCGCCCTCATCTAGGAAAACTAGGCAAAACCTTTAGCTCGGAGTCACATCTACTCTTCGTTTCGGTATCTCAACATGTTTCATGTCCATATCTCTTCGAGAGATCTCACTGTTAGTCCCACACAGTGATCACGAGCTTCTGAAGATATCTACCCCGCCCTGCAACAGCTACAGCATCACTGGCATACACTACCGTCGCTAACCGAACGGGTACCCCTGGGTGTCTCCCAGCTTCCTTGATATCTGGACAATACTCCTAGTCTTTAGCCTGGGTTATGTACTCACGTTGAAATTCAACCTCACTAATAGGGTAGTTTGGTAACGGACCCTAAAGCTGTTCAATCGCGGCCACCTCAAAGTGCTCCAGCACAGCAAGACATGCACGCGCGTTGACCTCTCGGAAATGCGCGTGGAGCTCTTGACGCAGCTTCTCGCTCTTGGCATTGGACGCCAGGTGCTTGCTGAGATGGTCGTAGACCACGAGGATCACAAACTGGTTGAGCACGGATGCCTTATAATGACGCGTCCAGTCATCCAGACTGAGATGATCCACGCCCTCCTGCTTGATCGTCTCAGCGTACGTACGCAGACTGGCCGCCTCCACGGCCGTGCGATGCTCCGACCGCACGCCGACGATGAAGAGAAACGCGAGGTCGCGCATCGGATTGCCCTTCCCACACGTTGCCCAGTCCACGAGCCATAGTTGATTTGTATCATTGCTCCCTTCGCTGGTTTGCTCATGGCGGGCGAACAGCACATTCCCAGTATGGAAATCGCCGTGGATCAACGTGGTCGGTCCGTTCGCGACGGTGTCGTGGATGCGTGCAAGCCGTGCTGGAACTTCGCTGAGCTTCTCACAGAGGCGAGCGACGCGCTCTCGGTCCACCTCATCAAGAGGCACATCGTCGAGGTAGGCACGCCAGCAACCTGGAAACTGCTGCTGCTTGGTATCGCCAGAGAGCTCACTGCCGATGCCCGCGCACGGCGCGAGCGACGACGTGTCCGCCTTCCAGAAGCGGCCGTGCATGTGCGCGAGTTTGGTCACGACGTTGAGAATCTGCTTCTCGGGACATCCGTCCACACACGAGAACGTGTCGATGCCAGCGATGCGTTCCATGATGATGAGCTGCTTCGAGAGGAACAGTGCTTTCGGTAGCTCGAACGGAAACGCAGTCTTTTGTTCCACGGACGACGCAAAGCCGTTGTAGAAGTTGGATTCGACTTCGAACATTCGCTCAAACGGAAATTCCGGCCGCAAGAACTTGGCGATCAGCGCTTTCTGCGTGGATGCACCGCCAGCGCCAGTGGCGTCGTCGTCGACTAGTTCAATATCGAGCCCGACGACTTCAGAGATCACGCCGACCTCGAGCGCCTTCCACGAGAACGCGGCGACGCGCTGCCGCGGCGCGACTCCGGCGTCCGTGACCACGCGCTGCAGGAACGCGAGCGTGAGCTCGGCTGGTCGCGCTGGTAGCCCAGTGGTCACTTCCGTCATTGTGTCTCAATGGGTGCCAATTCCGTTCTGTTCTACGGGTGCATTCTGGAAGCTCTCAAAAAGAGTGATGGTCAGGCTTGGATGGAGCTGATGCTGATGACCATTAGCGTCATCATCGTACTGTAGCATCCAGCGTGGCATGGCGGTGAATCGCTCATGTTGCCAAAGGCACCGACACCTCCATGGTGCAGCCCACCCGCTCAGCGAGCACTGCCCTTGTCTGGTGCATTTTCCGTATCCCAAGGAAACGCGATGGGATGAGTTCATAATGATGAAGAGAAACGGCAGCCATCCACATGCAGCATAACAGTCTACCTCCATCAATAAATATTGCAGTAACATATACTTCTATAAGCTTATCACAATTATATGCTTTTGAATGCTTCATTCATCTCTTAAAACACATATCCGCTCTATATCGAACTGTCATCGCTAGTGCCTATTGGGAACTACTCGTCCTATTGAGCCGGCTCCAGTCGCGAAACACAGCTGGCGGGGCAGCAACAGCTCCACGAGCTCACGAAAGTCAGCTGGCGGATGGGATCCATGTCTCTCAATGGCCCACGCATTGGGCTCCTGCGGTCAGTTCTTGAACGCTTGAACTTTGGCCGACTTCGCCACTCGTTCTATTAGTCGCCTTCAATTCCACCAGTCCAGACTTGGACGACAGGGTATCCACCGCAATTCTGGTGAGGGGATACGCAGGCGTGCGAGCAGTGAGAACTCTCCCATTGTGTCTGCGACACCCATCCGTCATCATTTCCCAATTCCCTCGCTCCCCCCCTCAATCGGCTCCAACAGTAATATGAAGGTCGCTGCGATTGCCGCCAGCGCCGCCGCGCTCGTCGCGATCTTGTCGCCTGCCGACGCCTACACGGTCACGGTCACGCCCAGCAAGACGCTCATGACGTGGGAAGGATGGGGCACGTCGCTCGCGTGGTGGGCCAACGTCTTTGGCGCGCGCGCCGACGTCGCCGACGCGCTCTTCTCGACCAAGGACGCGGTCGCCGTCAAGGGTGTCGAGACGCCCGTGCCCGGGCTCGGCTTCAACATCCTCCGCTACAACGTGGGCGGGACGAGCAAGAACACAATCGACGACAGTGGCAAGAAGCGCACCATGAAGGCCTCGTCCAAGATGCCGGCGTTCAAGGAGATTGAGAGCTACTGGATCGACTGGTTCAGCAAGGACCCGGCGTCGGCGAGCTGGAACTGGAAGGCCGACGCGACGCAGCGCTCCATGATGACGCTCGCGAAAGCCCGCGGCGCCAACATTTTCGAGGCGTTTTCCAATTCGCCGCCGTGGTGGATGACCAACAACGGTGCCGTCGCCGGTGCGGCCAACGGCAAGAACGACAATCTCCAGACGTGGAACCACGACGACTTTGCCCTCTACATGGCCACGGTCGCCAAGCACGCCAAGGACAACTGGGACATCACATTCAACTACGTCGAGCCGTTCAACGAGCCCATGGCCACGTGGTGGACCTTTCCCGGCACGCAGGAAGGGTGCCACTTCTCCACGGCCTCGCAGCAGTCCGTGCTGGTCTCGCTGCGCAAGCACTTGGATGCCCTCGGGCTCAAGACCATGGCCATCACGGCGTCGGACGAGAACTCGGTCGACGTCGCCCTGACGTCGCTCCAAGCACTCTCGGGCAACGCGTCGGCCATGGCCACCGTCACCAAGATCAACACGCACGGGTACGACGGGCTCAAGCCGTACCGCGGCAAGAACCGCGTGCCGCTCCATGATCTCGTCAAGAAGCTCGGCAAGAAGCTGTGGGACTCAGAGTATGGCGAGGACGACGCCTCGGGCTTGAGCATGGCCGAGTCGATCGGGCTCGACATTAACGAGCTCGGGGTCTCGGCCTTTGTGTACTGGCAGGCGCTCGACGGCGGCGCGTGGGGCCTGCTGCAGTCCAACCCGGGCGACAACTGGATCGGGCAGCCCAACGGCAAGTACCACGTCCTGGCCCAGTACTCGCGTCACATTCGGCAGGGCATGACCATCCACGCGTCCAGCGACAAGAAGACCGTGGTCGCCCAGGACGGCAAGGGCCTGCTCGTGTTGGCGACGGTCAACACGGGTACGGCCGCCCAGACCTTGACGTACGATCTCGCAGCCTACACCAAGGTGGGCACGAGCGCGACCGTGTGGACGACCGTGACGACCGCGACTGGACCCAAGTACGTCAAGACGACTGTGGCCGTGACCGGCAAGACGCTCGCGGTCCCATCGCCCGCGGCGTCGGTCGTGACCGTGGAGATTGCGGGAATGGAAGGCGGCGGCAAGGCCCGGTCCTATGGCTTTGACAACGTTTAATTAAACACACCATACTGTAGTATCCAACATAAAGTTCTAATTGAGTTTCAAATCGCCGATACCCGTTTTATTCGTTCCCAATGCGACGCTTGAGCGAGCTCTGATGGATCAGCGCGTTGGATCATCGGCTGTGGTGTCGCAGAGAGTGGAGCACGGTGAGAGTGAAGTCGTGTCGTCATCGTCGTGCGAGTCGTTGGCGTTGACGAGCGATCCGCCCAGCGACCTTGGCAGTGTCGAGTGTGAATTGAGCGACCTGGAGGAGGAGGATCACCCGGAGACCGACAACGTTGGGTGCAAGAGCCAGCGAGATGAAGACGGAGGAGGAAGAGGAAGCGGCGATCAACGTGACACCGTCAGCTCGTGTAGTAGTCTCTCGGTGGAGGCAAGCGAAGGACGACCAGTTGAGACCGACGACGCGAGCGAAGAATGTGATTCCTTGTCGCTCTCCTGTGTGAGCACAGAATCGGACAGTGCCACGGCCAAGAGGCTTGTAGTGTACTCCTCCACGTCGGAGCCAAGTGAGTGCAACTACGCGACCCAACAAGAAGGCGGAGATGGTGAGGAATCTACCAACGAACCTGTTATTATACGAGACCAAGCGGAGAACGACCAAGCATACAAGGATATCGAATTGCTGGCACCGAGTTCTCTATCTGGTGAGTGGAGCAGTTCGAGTTTTGAAGTTCAATACATGGACGACAGCGATAAAGACGAAGCCACACAGGCGGACGCGAGTGTTGACGATGAACTGTGGCGAGCATTTGAAGCCGCGCGTGAGAACCACGAGACGTGCGCCGCAGTGGCCACACAGTCGAGCTCGAGTCAAGACGACGACGGGTACGACGGGTCCGCTTCGGAAGAGGCTTTAGTGTCGAGTCTGGACGACAGTGTCGATGGCATGGACAACGACTACCTGTACTCGGGTATTCGTGCGGACCATGCCACAGAGACACATTCTCCAGACGAACGGGGTATTGAACAGCACGCTCTTGTATCATCTCTCAGTGATGGTGCCAGCTCTTCTCTCTCCAGCGTGGCGTCGACAGACTCGAGTGCGATCGACTCCCCTGTCGCCGATCTACATGCTGACGCGCTTAGCATCAGCGATGAGGTAGATCAGTTTCATCATCGATGGATCGAGAATCTCCCAGTTCTCCACCAAGACGCGAGCCAGCGAGTTCTCATCAACGCTGGCTGCGTTGAATACCCAAAGCACTGGCTGATACGCGAGTACGTCGACGTGGCCACGCGACGACACAAAAGGCGTTGGAGCGATGAGAGTCTCACACTCGCTGGAGAAGATTCTCATTCGCTGTCGGACGAATCTCCTCTCACCACGCTCGCACCAACAAGGAAGCTTGTTTCTGTCCAGTGGGATCACCTGGAAGCCCACGAATCGTACGTCTCCTTCGCGGAGCTCGCCGGTATGATTGAACATCACGTGGCAAGACGACCGGGGCTGTTCGTGGATCTTGGGTGTGGCACATCTCGTGTGTGCGAAGAGCTCGTCTTCCGTGGGTACACTCGCGTGCTTGGTGTAGACCGAGACCTCTCCGCGATCGCATTCCAGCGACAGCGATCTGCAGCGATGCAATTGCCCGAGTCTCTTCAGTTCCTGCCGATGGATACGACAACGTCTCTGATGCTGCAAGACGGATGCTGTGACTTGATTCTCGGCAAGGCGACTTTGGATGAGATCGCTACCCGTTGCCTGCGAATGGAATTTCCCCAAGAGCTAGTAGAGACGCTGAACGAGTCGATCCGATGCATCAAGCCTGGCGGCGTTCTCATGGCGATTGTGTACCAAGAGGGTATGTTTGACGAGAACGGAGACGCGTTCCAATCGGGTGTGGAGGTGACCTCCGATGAGCGAGCGGCTGCTCGGTTGCTGACGCCGTGGTGGCGATGGGCGGAAGTTCGAGAGTTGATGAGTCGTCAGCTCACGCTCATACATCAATACGATCTCGGGCAACCATGTCTGATCAACGGTGTGCGAAGCAAGCCGTACAGGGCACTGGCGTGGCGACGACGTGAGAGTGGCAGGGAACGCCTGCGGCGAATCGCGGGCGATCTCATGGACACGAAGCAGCAGCAGCGTGAGTACGAGACACGCTTATGTCAGTGCCACACAGAGCAAGAGCGAGCGAAAGAGGAATCTCTCATCATTAGCGAATCCAAGCAAATGATTCTCGAAGACGAACGTGGTCGGCTGACAAGAGCTGTCGCAAGGGAAGCCGAGATGGTGCGGCAGCGTCAGCGATATCGAGAAGCGTTCTATGCGGCCTTGTTGGAGGACGACAGAGATCAAATGGTGTGGGAAGATAGAGCGGCAAAGCAGCAGCGTGTGGAGGAGCAAGAGAGAAGAGCGTTCGTTGTCGAGACCGTGCTGTGGGAGCTGATCATTACCAAGGCCGTTGATCTCGTCATCGCAAGACAGGAACGAAAGAACCACCAAGAGGCGACTGCCATCGTAGTGAACGAAGAAAGCAAGGCCAGGGTAACTGCCACCGACGAGACGGCGAGTAATGACGAGTGGATCCGAGACGAGATTGTTGGCATCTTGGATGCAGCTGTCACATTGGTGGTGCGAAGAGTCCGCGAACCCGTGCCACGAAGCAAGAGTCCTGCAAGAGCCCTGTTCACCCAACAAGCAGCTCTAATGACTGTGGGTGAACCGATCGACGAACTTGAAAGCCACAGGACCGCAGACACATCCGACGCTGCTGCAGACGCGGTAGATTGGATCCTCTCGTCGGCCATCGCCTCCCTCACGAGTGGAGAAACTTCATCCAGTCCGGACATTATCCATACAGTGGCCGGCCCACCACATGTGCAGAAGCTCGCTGCAGCAGAGCCGAGTGATGTCGCCCACGAAGAGACTGAAGCTGAAGCTGAACATACATTACCAGCCTCGTCTTTAGCTCCTGTCAGTCATGAGAACGCACCGACACCAACTGCGGCTGGTGCAGAGACTCCTTCGACCCATGCGTCCGCTGCTGATACAATTGCCCCAACAAGCATCACACACAATGATGACCAGCTGATCCGCGTAGAGGCTATGGAGTCATCCGACGAAGGTGTGGCAGAAGCATGCAGAGAAGCTATGGAATTCATTCTGCAAGAGCTCATCAACTCGCTGATAATGTACTGAATTACTACATTGGCGGAACTGGACATCCACGATTCTGGACCAGATCCAGAGGGAGAACAAAAGCCTTCTATCTTTCTCCCAACGAGAGGTCCAGTTGGATATCCGCTTTGAGGTCCAGAAGAAAACCAACAAAACGCCAACAACAACGAAACATGGCGCCACAGCGCCACCGATATACCAAGTGCATTCTCTTCACGGGTCAGCGCGCCAACAAAAGCAACGAGCGCGTCGTGTGCAAGTACTGCAGCGAGGCCGAGTCGCCACAGTGGGCGCTGCAGAACGCGCTGCTATGCAACACCAAGAAGCTCGTCAAGAGCCACCTGCGGCGGTGCCGCTTCTTCCGCGCAGCCCAAGCCAACGCCAACACCGCCGAAGAGTCCATTGTGTTTACCGAGGACGAAGACGACAGCGGGAATGACGGACGAAAATCCAACAAACACAGCGCACCGACACGCACGGCATTGGTGTTGGACGCGGCCAACGCCAACAAATCGCCCTTCGAAAGTTCGAAAAAGAATGAATCCAACAAACGCCAGAAAACGGACCGTGCGAGTGGCGCCGCGTCGACGCTGGCCAAGCTCACGCGCGCTGGTGCTGGTGCAGCCGCGCCACCAACACCCGCTGATGGGGCGGCCAACAACCAGGACGTATTGGAGCGATTGCTGCTCAATGCAACACTGGCGAATGGCTGGTCGTTTGCGTGGCTCGACCAGCGCGCGAGTACGCAGTTGCTTCAGTACTTGCAACCGTGTGTACGGCTCCCGTCCGCCGAGGCGCTCGCTGGCCGCATCCTCAAGAGCGCGGGCGAGAAAGAGGCCGACCACGTCTGGACCGCCGTCCAGAAAGAGCGCATTGGCTGCACGGTCGTGCTGGACGCGTGGAAACAGGTCATGCGGCACGGCGCATTGGGCGTGATGATCACAACTTCTCAGGGAGAGGTGCTCGTATGGGACAGCAAGCCAGTCCAGGATACGGCGATCGAGACGCTGGTGACCACGGAGCTCGCGGCGCTGGACGCGAGCGTCCCTGGTGTGAACGTGGTCGCGCTGGTGGCTGATTCCAGTGACACCTATGCGGCTGTGCGACGCACACTACGCCGGTCGCGTCGGGATCTGATGGTGCTGCCGTGTACGGCCCACCAACTGAACGCGTTCGTGGCCGAGATGTTTTCGCTCGTGCCAACGTTTCTCACGACGATCCACGAGGCCATGGACATAGCAGTCGCCGTGCAGTGCTCGAATAACCTTCAGACAGGGATCTGGCAGAAACAGCTCCAGCTTGAACGACCACAGGTCGTGTTGCCGCCGTTGCCGGAGCCGCTCGAGTGGGATTCGCTGCGGAATTTGACTACGAGCCTGCTCGCCATGAAGGACGCACTCAAGGTAAGAGGGACGATTCCCAATGGCGCTCTGGATGTCAAGACTGACGTTCGTTCTGCCTGTCTGTGATTAGGGCGTGGCCACTGAGGAGAACGCGGACTGCACGTTTTCCACTTCCGCCGTTCGAGCAATTCACTCGGACGACGCCTTCTGGCAGCCGCTTGTGGATCTCGACAGCATTCTCTTCCACGTGGTTAAGTGGCTCGCGATTCTCAGGCTCCACCATGGGCGGCTCCACTACGTCCCGTTCATCAACCACGCGCTCGCGGCCACACTGCAGCACCAGCTCGCGCCCGAGATCGGCTCGCCTCTGCTCGAACGCCTCGAGGCGCGCTGGGACGAGTGGGAACACCCCCTCATGATCTTGGCGGCCGTGCTGAACCCGGCGTTTGGGTGGAAGTGCATCGACAGCTCGTCGGGCGTGACACTCATGCGCGTGAGCTGCTGGGCGCGATACTACTTTGAGTCGTTTTTCGGCACGCAGCCGCACAACCTCCCGAATGAAGTCATCGAGTACGTCGAGGGCGACAAGTTTTGGTGCTCGCCGGCATCGATCGCGTCGTTTTCGACGCCCGTCTATCGTTCTCCTGCGGCCGAGAGCGTGGCCCACGAGGACGCCGAGCTGTTTGCGAGCCTGTCGTTCAAGGTCGTCCAGTACTGGAAGAGCTGCAGCACGGACTGCCCCGAGCTCTCCAAGCTCGCGCTGCGCATCTTTGCCGTGTCGGTCACGTCAGCCTCGACCGACGGTTTGTTTACAGAGACTACTGCCTCGATGGAGACGCTTGCGCCACCGTCGACGGTGAGTGAGCGCAGCAGCAAGCAGCTCCAGCTTGCGGCCACGCGTGTGCGAGCAAGAGCCAAGTATGAGCAACACCGCGATGGGGCCCCTGCTCAGTATGCTGGAGATTGCCGACCGGCAGCCGAGGAAGACGCGGCTGGATACACTCGGGGGGTAGGCAGTGTGTCGAGGGAGGATCTCGAAAAGCTGCAGACTTTAGAACACGCCAAGCTGGACGAGCTCCTGAAGCGGTGGGATGACCAGGCCGTCCAGAACGTCGACCACGATGTCGAGCGCCAGTCGCCGAACGAAAATGAAGCCATCAACTCAATGTACAACAAGATCCACCCCGCCGACGACAAGTTTTCCAAGTACTCGATCCAGACACTATTCCAGTCGGCCTGATGAGACGGGATGTCTATTTCCGTAATATCTGTCATTGAGCTATTCGAAAGTCAAATATCCCATAAATGAGTCAAGACGACCTTCACTCACAAACGATTGGGTACACTTGACCAGCAAAGACCTCCACTGCCAGCTTCCATTGCCAGCACTCTCACTCACGACTGCCACGGTTCGCGTCGCGGTCGTCGGCTGCACCCATGGTGAGCTCAATACGATTTACGACCACGTCAAAATGCTCAACCTCTCGGTGTCCGCTCCCGACCGCGTGCAGCTCATTCTTTACTGCGGCGACTTTGAATCGCTCCGCAACGCCCACGATCTCAGCTGCAAGGCGTGCCCACCAATATACCGCCACATGAACGCTTTCCCGAGTATTACTCGGGCAAAAAGAAGGCGCCGATCCTCACCGTGTTTATCGGCGGGAACCACGAAGCCTCGAATTACTTGCGCGAGCTTTTTTACGGCGGCTGGGTCGCGCCCAATATCTTCTACCTGGGAACGGCCGGTGTCATCAACGTCGCCGGGTTGCGCATCGCCGGTCTCTCGGGTATCTACTCGAAGAGGGCCTACCACCGTGGCTTTGCTGAGAAAGAACCGTACTCGAAAAAGGCCGTCGAGTCGCTCGTCCTCGTGCGGGAGGCGACCGTCTTTCAGCTCGCGCATCTCGCGCCGCTGCGTACTGCGAACGGCTTCAAGCAACCCTCTCACATGACTGGCCGCGCAACATTGAACAGCATGGCGATCTCGCGGCACTGCTCAGTGAACGGCCCGACTTTCAACAGTGCATCGACACGGACCGCTTTGGCGATGCCGGCAGTGAGAAGCTGCTGGGCGAGCTCAGGCCCGTCAAGTGGCTCGCCGGCCACATGCACGTGCGCTTTGAAGCGACAGTCCGTCACGCCAACGCCGATGCCGAAACGCACTTTCTAGGGCTCAGCAAGTGCGACCCGGGCCGAGCCTGTGTGGAGATTGTCGACATCCCGTCAGCCACGGCGGAAACGGATCTCCCCGCTCCTCGTGGTGGGTTTCCTCGCGTCATGATGGATGTTGAATGGCTCGCGATCCTGAAAAAGACCCACGACGTCGTGACGGCCGATCGTGGGCGGCTCACGCTCCCCAGTGAACTGCTGCCCATCACGCACGCCGACCTCGAGGACGTCCGGCGCTGTATCGCCGCCGACTTTGCCACACACAACCGGCATCGCAAGGGGCTCGTCCAAGGCGAGTGGATGACCGAGTTTACCTGTACGGCACCCGTGAACGCCGGGGGCGAAGCCAATCCGTCGCCGCTGCTCAACCTCGGAAGCCCACAGACCGACGAGTTCCTCGCCATGCTTGAGCTGCCGCATACCATCACGACACCCTACAAGGCTGCTGCGGTGCGCCAGGCAGCTCGATAGGCCAGAGCGAAAACGTGATATGTCGTAAATAAAGTATATAAAAAAGGTTTTACTGCCGTTTAACGAATTTACCCGAGGCCTCGTCAAAGAACGGCATCTCGTCGTCTTCGTGGCCGGCGAGCACGCGGATCGCGTGGTCGAGCTCGGCACGCGCGAGCAAAAGGTCCCGCACCACATCGTCCGAAGTCGCCTCCTTAAACGAGAGGTTCTTGAGGTGGTCAAGATAGCCCTGCGCACGCCAGGCCTTGTGGCGCCCGTACTCGACCGTGGCGAATCGGTCCTTGCGCTTAAACGTGCCGTACCGCGTGAGATCCTTGGACGGCAGTTGCCGTGTGATGAACGGAAGCACGGCCGAGAGCCGGGGCGCACCGCCAGGTAGCACGGGCGACACGCGGTGCAAGTGGGTCGTGCCCAGCAAGAGGATCGCATCGCCCGCGCGCTGGAAGCGCACGCGCAGCAGATCCTCTGGCCGCAGCGGTCCTTGCTCCACGAGCGCACGCGCGGTGTCCGGTGTCGCGCGCTTGACGACCTCGAGCCAACCGCCTTCGTACGTCGCTGGGTCCGTGAGCATGACGACCATGACGTAGTCGACCGAGTCCAAGTGCCACGGGTCGACGACGCGGCCCGTGGCAGCGCCCACGTTGATATGGCCGTGGGTGCCCACCATCGAGTGCGTCACGAGCGGACTGCCGCTCAGCTCACTCGCGAGGCCTGCAACCACTGGCGATGTGGAGAGCCCGCTCACAAAGGGCGAGACAAAGCCCAGTCCGCGCAGCATGAGCTCGACGCGCTCGTCGCTTTGGGCGATGCGCGCGTCGCTCTTGTGGGCCTCGATCGTCTCGCGGAACACGCGCACGCCCTCGTCCGAGAGCAGGCCAAACGGTTCAGTCACGGCAAACGAGGCCGGCTTGGTCTCACCTGGCACGAACGGGATCTTCTCGAACGTCGACGTGTAGACAAACTCTGGGGGGCGAATGTTGAGGTGTTCGCTGGGCACGAACGGCGCGCCGTCGCCCAGTGTGTACTCGCCAGCATCCACGGGTGAGAAGTTGTGGGGCTCGTTCACGAACGGCTCAAGTTCCGGTAGCGTCTCGAGCGAGACGGGGAGCGGCGTGCTTGTGGGGAACTCTGTATGCTGCTTCGGGAAGGCAGCCGTCGTGGCCGATGGCTTGTCGGTCGTGCCAAAGTTGGGAGCCATGGGTGGTATAGAAACAAGAAAAAGGAGGAGCTCTGTATCCGAAAGAAGCGCGACTTGGGAAGGCCGACGCAAATGGGAGAATGAGGGCAAATACAGAGGTAGCGAAGCCAAACTATAAGAGCATCGCTTCCAGAATCTGGAGCCGCCTGGTCCAGATTCTGGATGGTCCGACCAGGAACTGTTCTATGATAGATCGCGTCATCTTCCGGCCCGTGTGCACAATCACCCCATTCATTTCCTTCTATTAGAAGGAATCTCGAATGCGTCGCCTTGCCTCGGCCAATCAGATCACGTGTGTGACGGCAGACATTCGAAAATGCCCTTTTGATTGGCGGATGCGGCTCCACCTGTCGAGATTCGCCAAGCCAATGGCCGAGGACTTTCGAGATTCGTCGACTCGGGATGAAAATGGAAAGGCAGTGGTCATGCCGCCGTGTGCGGAGACCTGGAGATTCAGCAAATGCAGAATGGAGTTACTGTATGGGAGAGATGAGGCCCTTGTGGCCAGGCGGGGAATCGTCTTCCGGAGCCTGTGGGTATTGTGAATCCACTCTCAGGCACCGGAAGACAATACCTCATCCAGGTTTCGACAGCTTCTATCCGTCGAGTGTGGACGTTGGTGCCGATGGGAACGCTCCTCAGTCGAAGATCTGTACTGTACTATGGAGTAGTACACCTGGCCCACTGGTGCCAGAACCTCGAGGTCGTCGGGGACAGCGCGCTCATCCTAATTACCGACTACCACCCGTGAAGCTACTATGTACATTAATTGAGCGTGGCATATCGCCATCATTTAGTAGTACATGTTTCATGGGGAATCCTCGTTGTTCGATAGTCCAGCGTACGCGCCAGACCGGGGAACTCCGCCATCTCCATATTGATGAGAGTCGTGTGATTTTATATGGAAGACTGCCTGCACGCTAGATGGAAGAGGAGAGTGATTGTGCGTCTCTCAGTCACTATCCGAGTCGCTACTGACGGCTGGGCTGCTTGCGCCATTGGACGCAGCGGCCGGTGGCTCGTCGTCTTCGGATTTGCCTTCGCTCGCACCATTGTCGTTGCGTTGCCGTTTGTAGTGGCGCACGTGGTCATCGTCGTCCAGGCCTTCGTCATAGATGCCACCAACGTCGTAGAGAATCGCCTGGCGGCGTTCCTGTTCTATCTCCGAGTACGCACGGCGGTGCACAATCGCACCGCGGCGCCGCTTTTCTTCGCTCGCGAGTTTCGTCTTGCGCAGCTGAATGCGGTGGAGGACATCCGCGTACGTAAACTGGTTCGACTCGGGGTCCAGCATAAAGATGACATGCTGCGAGTCTTCACGGGCACGCTGTATGGTAGAAAGACAATACTCAGATCACCACACTGGGACATGGAGAGAAGAACGACTGGTACTCACGTTCTCGAGCACGTCGATGGACAACTGATACTCGCGGTAGTAGGCAAACTTCTCGGTGTGCCGATCCTCGGACTCTTTCTGTTGAAGGGTACAGCAGGAAAAAAAAACGTCAGGGTTGTCTTGTCCATACAGAAAAGAGAGCTCCTCAAACACCAGTACCTCTTCTTCGTCGCGAGCGTTGGGCAGCAGAATCGAACCCTGGATCATGTCCGAGTTGGCGACCTTCTTCGTGACGCCACAGAGCAGCGCGCGGTTCTCGCGGTCAATGACGCTCTTGCCCTTGAGGTCTTGCGACGGCAGCAAATCGTATCCCTATAATCAAAGCGAGTGAGTCATGACTCCAGGAGAAAGGTAGACCACCCATTTTGTAACCCGTACCAGAATGGCATACTTGTTGGCCGCGAGCACTTCGTCGGGAAAGACGTCCCAGACTTTGGCAATCTTGAGCTTCTTATTGGACGGATGCACCAGCGTCTTGGTATTACTGACGTCGCGGAACGAATTCTCGGCCCGTTCTTCGAGCGAGTGCTGCACGACCTCGGCCAGCGCGTTCTCGGTGCCTTCGCGGAGCGCGCTCTGAATCTCGACCTCGCTCTTGAACTTGTGGGTCATCTCCGACAAGTCCGTGCCCATGTATTCCGTACGACGTAGCCACGTGACCGAGGGACGCGCCTTGGCCTTGGCGTTGCGACTGATCTCCTTCTTCATGAGCACTTCGCCGTCGCCGACTTCGAGCGGACCCGGGTTCTCGGGGGCCTCGTACTTTGCAGGATCAATGAGGTCAATATCGAGCCCCAAGTTGGACTCTTCGTGGACCTCGTACGTGTAGTCCATCTCCAATGTATTGGGCTTGTACTTGACCAACCTAGACCCCGCCACCAATAATTGTCAGCCTTCTCTTCTCCACTACGCATGCGTGGATCCGTACGAATGCATACCTGTCGGCCTCGTGCGGGTACTGGAGAAACTTGGTGTCAAACGGCAAGTCCGGGAGCACGTTACGAAACTCCAAATTCGCGAGAAACTCCGACTGCTTGCCCAGCAGCGCGCGGCGCTTGGCCTGCGCGTGGCTCTCGAGGATCATGCGCGTGTGGTCGCGACGCGCCTTGAGCTTGTCCTCCTTGTACTTTTGGATCTTCTTGCGCTCGAGCTCGTACTGCGCGCGCTCTTCGGGCGTTGCATCCTTGCCCGGCGGCGCACGGCGCAGCTTCTCGTCGTTGCTCTTGCTGGAGGACGAACGGGAGGACGAGGACGACGAAGGAGCAGAGGAGGAGGAGCCAGAGGACGCTCCCCCTTCGCGCCTTCTCACATCTCCACTGCTGGTGCTGGGCTGCTTCGCGACGTCCGCCATGGAGGGAGAGAGACTCGGGTCTTGCTACTAACGCGCGCGGGGCCTTTTTCGCGATCGCGCCTCCCCTCCACGGTCAGGAAACCGTACTTAGTGGGGGTGGGTGAAACTGAACACTAAAGTTCGGTTGGTTAGAAACGTGGTTTCTATCGCCACTTCATACTGATAAATTACGGTCTTGTGTAATTTACACCGAGTAACCTCCGCTTCGTACCCAGGTTACCAACAACTTGAAGCTCCTCATTGACCGTCGAAGCTGGTCATTTGACCGACGCCAGCCGACAAGGGACTCCATCCGACGACTGGCGGCATAGGCGACAGAGGCGCCAGTCCCATTGCTTGCGATATACCACCAGCTACTGAAGCACCCCTTCCCTGTCCCGCCACTTCTGCTCTTCCTCTGCGCCTTACCCCTCGCGGTGTGACTGTATACGAGCGCGACTAGCTTCAGAAATGCGGCGCGTGCTCAAGCTCATTCTCCACCACCCGACGCAGCTCTGGGCGGCGCTACTATTCCTCTGTATATTCTACGGCTACGCGCGCGTGCTCGTCGCGCAGTTTCTCATCGGCGCGATCCAGTATTCGATCCGCAAGTACCCGGCCAACTTTCCGCACGCCGTCTTCTTTCCGCTCTTTTACATGAGCATCACGGTGGCGTTTTTTGCGGCCATTTACCACGATCTCGTGGTGCTCCACTCGGGCTCGTGGAAGTACGTACTACCGATCCCATTGAGCGTGAACGGGCGGCTGTTCCGTATCGTGGGCGTGCCATTGTACGCGTGTGCGATCGGCATTGCCGAGGCCGTGCAGGCCTTTCGCAATCCCTTCATGAAGAGCGACCTCAGTCGCCTCGCGTCCTACCTGCAAATGCTCCATGACAATGCGTTTCTCGACGACCACAAGCTGCGTGACCTCATGTTCGACATCAAGTGGAACGCCTGGTGGCTCAAGACGTCCAATCCCACGGCGCTCTCGTACGTGCGGCTGCCCATCGAGGTGCTGCTCGCCATCGCTGTGTGCACCATCTACGCCATCTCTCTCTTCTGCAGGGAACCCCACCATGGTACTGTAATGCCCTATATTATCGTAGGCGACTATTGGTAATTTTGATCTATTGCTATACGCTATTGTATCTGTAGACGGAGAAGAACTCCGGGACGCGACGCGCAACCACGACTTGCTGCGGATCCGCGTGGCGCTCACGCGTGGCACGAACGTCAATTCGAAAGGAAGCGACGGTGCCACGGCGCTCCACATTTGCGGCCAACAGGCCATGGGCACCGTGGCCAAGATCTTGCTCGAGCACAAGGCCGACCCGAACGCACGGGACCGCTTGGGCTTTACGCCTCTCCACTGGGCCGTGCAAATGCGACGAGAAGAAGTGTCACCCGCGAACCGCCTCGAGATCATCCGCTTGCTGCTCGCGAATGGAGCCGACGTGGCACTTGGGGACGCCAAGGGACGCACGCCGTTGACGATCGCACGCAAGAAAGAGAACGGACCGGCGCTTGAGGTGCTGCGCGAAGTGCTGGGGGACGACGTCGTCGGAACGGGCGACGGTGATGACGTTGTGGAGACGGAGACTGCACCGGACAGTAGCAGTAACAGTAGCGTGGATAACACTCAACAAGGCGGATGAGATCGCTCTTCCGTTCTATCGTCGATTGAAGCCCGTGCAATCCGTCTCGACCAACTGTACCATACGCACACACTGTCAGTTCTCGTCCTAGCACCGCAGCTTGATGGGGAGGGGAAGAAAACTACGCACCAGCATCAGCGTTTGTTCCAGATCCCTCTTGGTCTCGTACACGGGGAGATCCAGTCTACAGTGGACAAGACGTGAGTACATCACTCATACCTCATGCTCAGGAGATACACCTCCACGCACCTGTTGAAGCACGTGCTCGCGTGCGGCAGCGTCGAGTACGTTTTTGCGGCGATATCCACGAGCTGGATCGTGAATGGTTGTAGGGTGCCGTCCAGGCTCGTGAGCGCCGCAAAGCCTTCGACGGGCACGCCGCTCGAGCCAGTCACGTACTGCAAGAGACGACTGCGCTTGCGCTGGTCAAAGTCATCGACAACCTCCCAGAACCAGTCGACGATCTGCTGCTCCTGCGCCGCATCATGGCCGAGCATGCCCACGTTCGTGTGGGCCTGCCAGTCGAGCACGTCAATCTCGGCGAGCCCGGAGAGCACAAGGTCGAGCTCCTTGTGGTCGAACGCGTGGAGCGGCGTGGTCGGCAGCACGCTGCGGAAGCCGTCGCGAATCGCGGTCAGCTCGTCCTCGACACTGTCGAATAAATAGTACTGCACAAGCAGTTCGACGTACTTGTGCTTGTTATCATCGGTCACGGCGATCTCGGCGCCGTGCGAAATGAGATCGCGATCGGCCACACTGAACGTGAGGCTCAGCTCATCGGTGTGGTCGTTCGCGAGGATATAGTTGACACTGGCATAGATCTGGTCGTCCAGGAAGCGGAGATCCACGCGCGAGAGCGGGCTACCCAAGAGGTGCTTGAGCAGCGGCGTCGCGAGTCGGACGTTCACCACGAGTCCTTCCAGCAGTGCCTTGGCGAGGAACATGCCAAAGAACCTGTACATTTGCAGTTCGCTATTGGACTTCCGCGTCGGTGTGCGATGGATCCAGTAGCCGCCGTCTACGGAGGACGCCGTGCGCTTGAAGAGACCGAGCGTTTCGGCAAAGAGCTCTTTGCACACAAGCTGCAGCCATTCGCGCAAGATCCCGCCTCCGTCAATGCCCGGCTCGTCCATAAAGTCCACACGAAGGTGGCGCCGCAGCGTCACCGGGGGTGTCACCTGGAAGATCTGCACAGTCTGCTTGAGCACGCGGTCGCGGTGAACATCTAAAGAACGCAGCGTTACGGGTGAGGATGACGGTCTCATGGGAAAGACAAAGATCGAGCTGAGCCCATACGGATCGTGAAGAGCTCGTCGCGCATCATGTGTCGCAGCTTGAGCAGTTGCTGGTGGAACCACCGTAGGCGATCATCGAACGGCAGCGGCGCGATTTTCTGTAGCATACACAACGACAGACCCCGTCAGCGTCCGGCGAAGAGCACGGTCTGTAGACATATGAATACCCATGTCTACCTGAAGCGACCGCCACTGCTTGTACGGGTGGGAGCTGAAGACGGCCTGCTCTACCGGGTGCCACACGGTTACGGCCTGCTTCTCCTGGAGCACAAAGAACCCGTCGACGGGCGCCGTCGACTGGACACCACCCACTCTGAACATCTCGAGCGACGCGAGGTCATTCACGCGCACGAGCGCGCCACGCAAGACCGGGATGCGGCGCACTTCGTCGGCGCGGAACCGCATCCACCGCACCCCGTGCTTGTCGAGACAGCGCTTCCACTCGAGCCGCTCGCTCGCGGCGCGCTGATCCTCGGTCCACTCTTCGTCGTCTCTTCGCTCTGCCGCTGCAAACCCACCCAACGAGTGTGCCTTGCCCCGTGGCGTCTCAATCATCACGTAGACATTGCCGTCGGTCTGGAGAGAAGACGAAACTTTCTCCTCGTGCTGCGTCGCTGTCGAGGCCTCGACGTCCGCCTCCTTGTCTGCCATATCCCCATGATCAAAACGATCGTCAGTACCGTAGCTCTTCATAAAGAGACGACGAGACGCACCGTGGAATTCGGATTTACACAGCACGCAGAATCGCCGCAGCGATGAGTTCGTGTGAAGGCAGACGGCACACGTCCACTCCTTGGTCCTGTGATGAAGAAGGCAACGGGCCACGCTTTAGAGCGAGCGAAGACAGAAGTGGGGATGTCCATTGCACGTACGTTGGTTCGAGAAACGCGCGCAGCGGCTCGCGCGCGCGCTTGCGCGAGCAGCAGTCGAGCCAGCCGCGCCACGTGATGACGCACATGAGCACGACCACGAACGAGCCAAACGCCGAGCCAATGGCCGCCTGCAAACCCATGCGCGAGCTCGAGCCGTCGCTGTGGTAATAGCTGTCATCGTCGCCATAGTCGCCCGCATCCCAATACGTTTCGTTCACTATAGTAATACCACCAGCGAAATATTTTAATCAGTCGATCACTCGGTATCCGAGTGGCACGCTTTCCCATCCTTTAATATTGCGCGTCGTTTCCCTCCGATACTCACCGGTACACGGGATCGTGGGGGCCGCATTGCTGCCGTAGAATCCGGGAAGACACGTGCCGCACCACGATGTGGCCGAGCCGTTCGCCAGCGGCTCGCAGCCGACCGTCTTGCGGTGCAGACTCGCGCAGTCGGCGTGGCACGCCTCGTGCATCGGGTGATCGTCATCCTTCCAGCCCCTCAAACTGGACGTGGCGGCCTGCGCCAGCGCCAGCGCCAGCGCGCCGACCACGACCAGCGCGCGCGTGGGGAGCGTCATGCTGGGCGTCTGTGGATAACGTGTGGATAGCAAATGGGCGGAAGACTGTCCTTGTCATCCACCCCAGAATTGGACCAATGCTGGAGATTGGCAGGAACAGCAGTCAACGTATACAGTAATCACGAGTCCCCACGCGCCGTGGTCGATGCAGTTGCTCTCTCTTTACTCACAGGCCCCTGCCCGTGGGCTGTCCACACTTCTTCATGACTTCGCGTCAAGAAATTCCTGTCGGTACTGTATCGGCGAAAGTTCAAGCGGACGGAAAGCAAGCGACATGTCTTCATCCATCCAAAAGCCCAAAAAACCAGTCTCATCTCAGACTGTCTGGACGGACAGTAATACAGTTCACTTCCCCATGAGAAAGAGTGCCCATCTATATATATTTATCCAGTATATAGAGTGTTTTCACCCTTCTATATCAAGTAACTTATAATGAGAGGATTGTGCAATAAATTTATTACTAGAGGTAAATCGATTACAGAGATTCCACAATAGTAATACAATGAGTGATAGGGGGCAATCCGTGTGGCAGGCTGCGGCGCGTCATTATGTCGCGAGGTTCAACGAGGCTGATGATTTATTGCCTGTGATCAGGAAGGGAAGGACCAGAAGAATCATCTCGACGCGCATCACAATGAATGCATGAGTGCGTGAGCTGACAGTGAGAGGTCCGTGGGTAAATTGGGGGGAAAATTGAGTTCTTTCTCATGGATAGATGCTCACATGGAAATGGAAAGAGCACCACTCGCGTGCTCGTTCCACTCCATTTGGGGGGGCGCGTGCTTAGTTTCTTTTTCTGGGGGTCGGATAACGCCGGACAAACTCGGACGGACACACACATATAATAGACGAAAGTTCATCGCCGTTGAGTCAAGCATCTTGACTTGGACTCGCTTCAACCACGGGATGTGCTAGCGGCTGCTCTTACCAGACTGCGTGGGGGTATCTGCCAACGGATACCATAACTCGCACGCGTTCAGAGGGCCTGGCAAAACTTGCGCATGGCGTCGCAGTCGGCGAGCACGCGGTCGCTGCGGAGCGCGTCGACAAACGCCTGAAGACGCAGACGGCGCTTGGCGAGCACGTCCTGCGTGAGATCCGGTTGCACAAAGAGGATCGCTCCGGTCGAGAGATGCGGCACCGTGACGTTGCGAAGCCGCTTGTTCTTGACTTCGACGCGGAGGTCTTTTTCGAGTTTGCGGAATTCTTCAAACGTAGCCGTGAAATCCCACATCACGACAGGGTTCATGTGCTTGTCGTCGGGCGTGCTGCAGTCCACACGCACCATGTACACATCCACGGGCTTGTGCGGCTTGGCGTCATCGCCGCCCACCGTCGGCTCAATAAAGGCCTTTCCCACACGGATCTTGGCATCATGAAGCACGACGTCGCCGCGGCGGCGGCGCTCACGCGCCACGGTGTTCACACCGGGAGAGGGCGCACGCAGCTGTGCTGCGAGGCGACGGCGCACGGCCAAGAGCTGGCGCGCCGGCTGCGGTGTCGCGAGAATCGATGGTGAGGGCGGCAGCGACGGCGCGAGCTGCGCGGCGTCGCCGTCCATTTGCTTGAACTGTGTCTTGGCGTCCGGCTCAGGTGCTTGCGGCAACATAGCAATCGAGTGCGACACTTGAAGCCGCAGACGCGGTAGTGTTGGCGGCGCGGAGGAGACGGAGACAGCCGCAGACATCATCTTCTCATGCTCGTCGAGGTCTTCTCCGAGCAAGAACGGGCTCTGCTTCTTGGCGTGCTTGAGCGCGAGCGCCTCACACGCGACAAACGCCGAGTAGACGACCAAGCCCAACGTGAGCTTGCGGAGCGCGGCCTCCACGAGGGTCTTGAGCGCGTAGGCAGCGGCGGCCTGGGCCGTGAAAAGCAGCGAGCGCTGGGCCATATCGGTGGCGAGACGGAGCGCGGTGTCGCCCAGGTTCTTCGTCAAAAGCGAACGGCGGACGCCGTGGAAATGGAGCACCACCGATGGAATGACTTGGACTTCCATCATGTTGGCAAAAATGTTCTGGGGAGAAAGGGTGCAGGTGGAGGAGGGGAGAAGGTCGTGGCGGACAGAGCGCGGTGTCGGCGGAGGGGAGAACAAATGAGAGGATGAATCGCAGTAAGCTCTGGAGGAGCGGACGGCGGAGAGAGGACCAGAGCGAGTGGGAGGCAAGGAGGAAGCAGGAGCTGGTAGTGTCGAGCTCCTGTGGTGGTGGACAAGAGAGGACGACGATGGAGCCGGGTGACGCTTCGGTTGCAGTTCCGTTGCTGCGTTCGAGGTCGGGTGAGTTGGGGTCTGCTGCTCAGTGCGAAATGATACCGCGTCCACTGTCTCGTTCGAAGAAGCTGCACGGGCGGCTGGAGTTGGCCACAAGCCAAACGGTTCCAAAGGAGGAGGAAGCGGTAGAGCCAAGAAATGTTCTACGCCACCGCACTTGTTAGGCGCATCGAATGGACCGCCTGGCTGCCGCTGCATACTTTATTCGGTTCCGATTGGCTGAGAGGAGCGAATCCCGAATCCAGTCAGACCACACAAGGGGAAATGGGCTCGTCTTTGGCCCGTACTATCCGAACTTCAGGCGTTGTGCGGGAGAACCTTTCTTGATGCTGGAGAAAATCGCCACCTTGGAGAGAGGGAGGAGAGCAAATAACCGTGAACGCACGAGGGAAGGAGAACCGATTTCCGCGTCTCCTGCGAATTTAGTTTTCTGTTTGCTTGTTGGGCAATATGGAAATGATTGCTTTATGGTCCGAGTGTGGGGAGGAAAGAAGCAGACCGCTAACAACAGTTCTTCTGCTTCAAAAACCGTTGGCGGAATCCTCCACCACTCTGACTTCCAGATGGCTCCCGCTGGCCACTGTGACTCACTGTGAGTTGCAGACTGGGATTGCAGAGAGTGTGGAAGATGGGCAGTTATAATCATTAGCGGGTCGGGTTTCCCAGAATGGCGATGAAACCGGGGGGCCAACGGTTTTGTGTACGGTACGCAGGCTACACTGTATACCGGTATTCACAACGGGTTTGGATTTGGGTTCGACCGCGTTTGCTCTTCCCGACCCGGGAGCACAGCCATCTTTCAGTGAAGAGTCAGAAGATCTTCGAAAGATACATGGGTGGGTCTGACTGGATGCTCTCCTTCCAAGCTCGGTGACGCTCCCATGATGTGCTGTTCTTCAACGCCGGTGTCTCTCCAGTCGGGGTCAGAGGCCAACGTGACAGGAAACGTGCAATGTTGCACGAAAACGATTTATTCGGTAACGTTATTCTTATTCCGCTGTCCGCTTCACCTGACCCCTCTACGCAGGTCTGTTCCGCCACACTCGGTACTGTATCCACGCGGATCCCGACACGCGACACTGCTTCTGTTTGATTGGACATGGGCGTGCTCTCCTTCGCACGCGACAGCAGGAGGAATCGCCTTCTATTGCAGACGGAAACCCCTACTTGAGACGCTGTGCGATGGCGTCGATGAGCTGGTCCGTGAAACCCATATCGGCGGTGCGGACCGTCACGTCCAAAAAGCCGCCGCTGCGGATCTTGATGTGGATCAGCGCCACATGCTCCGAGTTGACCAGGCGAGCCGCCGCGATCGCTTCGTTGGCTGTAGGAAGAAACAACAACAGAGTCAGTGGATCTCTTTCCTCCCAGCCTCAATGGGTCAGTGCTAGAGGCAGAAACGTACTGGCTGGGATGGCCTCGACCGTGTGGACGCCAAACTGGTACATCCGACCCGAGAAATCGTCCAGTGTGCGGACCGAGCTCGGGTTCACCTTGGTCTTCTTCTCGCACGGACACGTGCCCCACCGTCCGCCAAAGTCCTGTGTCGTGATCTGCCACAGCTCGAGGGCACGGCCATTGTAGTGGAACCCTACGGGCACGGCAGTCGCGATTTCTACAGGGACATAAGACCGAACAAAAAGTCAGCACAGATGTGGACAACGAGAGATAGAAGACGAACCATACCGTTCATGCTCGAGGTCATGCCACCCAAGTTGAATGGGTCCAGCATATTGGACGGTGCCGCGGCCACTGGTGCCGGTGCACCAAGCCCAAACGGATCACTAGCCATGGGCTGCTGCTGGTACGCGACCGGTTGAGGAGCAGGTGCCGCCGGGGAATCAAAGGCAATGCCCAAGAGATCCACTTCGACACCGGCTTGCGGAGGTGGTGCCTGCTGACGGTACTGCTGCTGAGAAGGATCGACCGCATGCTGCTGTTGCGGAGGAGGCGCCGCTCCAGCGTCGGCTCGACCAGAGGTTCGTCGGGATGCGGCACGACTGCCACTCGTACGACGCGAGGCACCCGTCGCCGACGACCGGGAGCCCGTGCTGGCCGTGCGACGTGGCATGGGCGCGGGCGCACCGGGGATGCCGCCAAAGATCGCCGACGCCATCATCTGCCGCTCGTCAACATGCTCGTCGCCATCGTCTTCACTGCCGTGGACGGAGCCGGGTGCGTACGGCGCCGGTTGTCCGTACGGTGCCGACTGCTGCTGCTGCGAATAGTCGGGCTGACCACCGTACGCTCCTGCTGCTGCACCATAGGGTGCCGGTGGTGGAGCCCCAGGGTACGATTGGCCGCCGTAGGGTCCGTTCGGAGCCCCTCCGGGCGCTTGCGACGGTTGGTCTCCAGCGTTGAGACCCGTGGGACCCCACACATTCTTGGGCTTAGGAGGACCGGCACCACCCTGCCACGCACCACCAGGTGGTGCTCCTCCAGGGGCTCCGGGGGCACCATACGGGACAGCCTGCGGTATCCCCGGCTGCTGCTGTGGCGCACCCCACTTATTGACCGCGTATGGGTCGTTTGGCGGCAGTTTGACGGCGTATGGGATCTCTGGCTTTTGGTAGGCTTCAAAGTTGAGCCGGTTGGCGTCCTTGTTCTTGTGGTCGTAGCTGTCTTCGTCGTCCGATTCCTCTGGTGGGTCGTACAGCGGCGCTCCTTGCGCAGCTGCGCGCTCGACAAAGCCGCTCAAAAAGCCAAGGTTCGGATCGACGTCAATGTCCTCGCAGCTCGCGTCTTCCGGGTACACTTCCGTCATGAGCCCCATGTTCTTGGTGAGCGCAATGTACTCAAAGCAGCGCTGCTGGAGGTCCGTGCTGCGGCTCGACTTGTACTTGTGCATGACGGCGTTCGCGACGTCGCTCGCGTGGTTCATCTGGGCCGTGATCTTGGTCACAGCACTCAGAATGTAGCCACGCGTCACGTCTTCTTGATTGAACGGGCGCTCAATCAGTTCGCAAAGCCGCTCGCAAATCTCCTCGAGCTCCATGATCTCGGAGAGGTATCCGTACTCGCCGAGCACCCACGCCATGGTCGTCACCAAAATGTCCGACAGCACGGGGCGTTCAAAGAGTTCGAGGTACGTATCGACGGCATCGCGACGCAGCTCCATGTCCTGGTCGTCGTCTTCGCCGCTGCCTTCGGCGATCAGGCGCAGCAGATTGTGGGCGACCTCGGGCCGCACGAGATCTCCGCCCAGTTCAAACACATTGGTCATGGTCTGGATGTACCACGCGTTGCTGGGCGCGTACCGCTCGGCGCACTGCGTAATGCGCGAGACCAATTCCGTGCGCAGAAAGACGTCGGTCGCTTCACGCAAAAACTGCGTGAGCTTGTCCGAGATAAACTCGACATTCACGGGGTTGGTCATGCGGTACAAGAGGTCCAGTGTCTTGCGCTTGAGCGTCTCGTCCGGGTCCTCCAAGCAGTCGATCACGGCCATTTGGTGGGCCGCCGCGTATCGCGGGTGGTCCTTCACGATCGCCGCGAGCCCCGTGACGCCCAGGTACTTGAGATTGTGGTTGTCGCTGCTGATGAACCGCGAGATGCTCGCTGCCGCAGCGTCGAGCAGCGTATTGTTGGGGTAGATGGTCGTGACCGTCCGCACGCACTCGTAAATGATGGCATAGCCAACGTTAATGCCTGTGTCGGCACGGCGCATGACATCGTGGAGCACTTCGTACATGCCTTCGCTCGTCTGCTGGTCGGCCTGGCCCAGCAGCGCCAGTAGGCCCAGCAATCGGATCTGGATCCACGGCGCCGGGATGCGGTGGTAGTCAAACTCGCGCGGCAGGCGGTGCTCCGTGATCTGCTTGAGAATGCTCACAAAGCTGGGCACGAGATCCTTATAGTCCGTCGGCGTGATGACCGCCAAGTCATGGAGCACGCAGAGTGACGCGCCCATGACGCTCGGGTCGCGGTCGCACAGTGCACGCCGCAGCGCGTCGCCGCAATCGCGGATCGACTCGGGGTTGAGCTGGTGGAACCGGTGGACCGCCATCACGGCCTTCTTGCGCACGAGCTCGGCGTCGTGGCGCAGCAAGTCGATCACGAGCGGCTGCACGGCCGGGATCATCTCGACCGTCATGAGCTTGCACACGGCCGTGAGCGCGGCGCACACTTCGAGGTGGTTGGACGACTGCAAGTCGCGCTGCAGTTGGTTGATAATCATAAAGCGAAACTCGTGCGTCGGCGACAGCACGAGCGAGCACGTGAGGTAGCCCACGCGCTTCTGCATGAGGTTTGTCGACGCCGTCATCTCGACGGCCTTGATGTACCCAAACGACGCGTCGTGGCCCAGCATCTCGACGTACATGAGGCGAATAAGAAACTCCTTCTTCTTCTTGTTCACTTCCTTGCTCGACGAGCTTGAGGTCGTGGTCGTGACTTCGCCCATCTTGCGCTTGAGCTGCGCGACCTCATGGATAATGATGCGGTCTTCTTCCTGCTTGGACTTGCTCTCGCCGATCGACTTGACCAGCTCGAAAAACTCCTTGGACAGGTGGCCGCCCGACATGGTGGCTCCTGGCGGCTAGAAAAGACACGGATTCGATCGCGCAGAGAGCGCTCTTTCGAAGGGCGTAGGAGAGGATCAAGCACTCGCAGCAGGGGACGCGAGAGCGGCCAGGGACGAGCGACGGAAGTGCGCAACTCGGATCTCTTGTTGCGCTTCCACGTGGGGGTGGAACTGACTTTGGACCCCTTGACGCAAGGGAGGGGGACACTGTGGGTCCCAAGCGGTAATAAAACCAAGTCGGCTGCGGAAAGATACGGCGGAGGTTGCCACGTAGGCTTCAATGACTATTCGACCATGACGAATGCTACAGTAATTATATTTTTGTGTTGTTAAACGTGTACTTTGTACTGGTCGGATAGCTCACGCACTACCTCGTAGATTGTTTACCTTCATAAACACATACGGAACGAATATTGATAGTGAAGCGTCGCGTTGGTCGGGGCGGTGGCCAACAATTGCAAATCGCAGGAAATGGCGGGAGGAGGCACTGGCATCGCGCTGACGGACGACATCGTCAAGCGGTATGCGCCCACCAAGAACTTTACGCCACAGGTGCGACTGCGCGGGCGGTCGAATGCCACTTCTCCCGTTCAAATCTGATGGGAATTGCGTCCATGGGAACACTAGGACGACGACGAGCAGGATGCCGTGATGACCTCGGTCAGCTTCCACCAGCAAGGCGAGCGCTGCGTGACGAGCCGCAGCGATGGCGTCGTCTCGGTCGTGGACTGCTTGAGCGGCATGTACGGATCTCCTCTGCATAATATCCACAGAGCGAAGATATCTGACTGATGACTTTTCGATGTCGCAGGATCACCAAGACCATCTTCTCCAAGCGCTACGGCGTCGACTTGCTTCGCTTCACGCACCATCCAGACTGCGTCATCTTCTCATCGCTCAACGACGCCAACGATCGTACGTGTAATACGGTATACCGTATCTCCTTCTGCGAATGACCACAGCGGTGGCTGATGTTGGCGGATTCCTAGACCGCATTCGGTACCACTCGCTATTTGACAACAAGTTTCTCCGCTACTACTCTGGCCACACCGACAAGTACGTTGCCAACGGATCCTTCCAATAGACCGGTGGTGTAATGGTGGTTTGTGGCCCCAGAGTCACGTCGTTGATGATGCACCCGGCGAGCGATGAGTTCATGTCGGCCTCGCTCGACGGCACGATCCGCCTCTGGGACATTCGCTCCCCCGACACTGTGGTAAACCCTCTCACTCATTCTCTCGATCTCAGCATACCTACGATACTACTGGGACTGTTCTTCTTGGCCCACAGGCATTGATCCGCTCCGACCACATGCCCGTGACCCACATCACGGGTGCCTACGACACGGAGGGCGTCGTCTTTGGCGTGTACACGGACGACCACCTCATCCGCATGTACGACGCGCGCAACTACCACGAAGGCCCGTTTGCCAAGTTCTCGCTCTACGACAACTCCATCTTGAGCGTCTTGGATCCATACATTGCGCGTTCGCAAGGCCCCAACCTCAATGTCCACAAGCTCCACGCGCTGGATCTCCAGTTCAGTCCCGATGGCAACCAGCTCCTCGTGACCACGAACCGCGGCGTGTTTCTCCACCTCGACGCCTTTGAAGGCCACTTGCAGCACATGTTTGCGCAGCACAGCGCGAGCCACCACACTACGCAAAAGCTCGGCGCGACCTACTCGCCCGACGGCGCCTTTGTGGCCACGGGATCGGACGATGGTCACGTGTTTGTCTACCGGGCGAGTACGGGCGAGCTCATACAGACGCTGCCGCGAGGCCACCAGGGCGCGATCTCGGGCCTCGCGTGGAATCCGCAGCGCCACTTGCTGGCTAGCGTCGGCTCCAACTCGACCGTGCTCTGGAGTCCGGGCGCCGTCTGAAAGAATAAAAAAAAAGGGCAGCTTGAACTCAACTCGGTCTCTTTTAGAGCGACGAAGGGATCCCCAGATAATGATCGATTTTAGTGCGGGCGCACGACCGCGGCAGCGCCGATGATCCCCGAGTCGTACCCCACCTTGGCCTTTTCGATCCTGACCTAAGCGGCAAAACGACTGGTTAGAGGCGCTGCTGTATGTTAGGCACCAGCATCATGAATCGTGTCGCTTCGTACTGGATTAGGGAAGGTTGTCCAGGCGTACTTGGCGAACGCCGCGCGCACCAGCGTCAAAAAGGTCTCCCCGGCCTCGGCGATCCCGCCCGCGAGCACAATGAGCTGTGGCGAAGACCGTTAGTACGTTCCTGTTGATAAATCGAAGGCCCTCCACCGCCCACACGTACCTGCGGATCGAGAGAACGAGAGAAATTGACGCACGCAAATCCGAGGTAGTCGGCGGCCTGGATGACCATAGAGAGGTTGTGAGATGCCTCCTCGCGATGCTCGTGAGCAGCTACGTACCTCTTCGATGAGTCGATTGCACATGGCATCACCCTCGGCTGCGACCTTGAAAATCAACTCGGCATCGATCTTCTCCAATGGATATCTCGACAGCAACGAGTCAGCGCCTGCAGCCAATGATTATTGGGGGATGACAAGCGTTAGCATGACAGAGAAGATAGTGGGAGAGGGGCCTCACAGGGGGAATCATACCGGCCGTGAGGTGCTCCTGCGCTTCAGTGACGAGCGCCAATGCAGAGCTGTACGCCTCCAGGCAGCCGCGCTGCGAGCAGCCACAGAGCCGCCCATTTCGTTCAACGATCTAGAGCCAGATAGATGGTCATCTTGTTAGTTTCCAGCGGCCTGGGAAGCAGTACAGTCGTTGAGACAGGGAAGAATGTGCATACGACGTGGCCGCCTTCAACCGTATTCGTGCCTCCTTGTACAAGCTGCCCATTCACAATGGCGCCGTAGCCCACGCCAGTACCAAGCGCTGCAGATATAATGACACACCCGTTATATCGAATGGTTCATGCTCCACAGGTCGGTAAGTCCCACATCCCGTACTAATCATGATGAAATCGTGGATGCCGTCCTTAGCGCAGCCGACCCACAGCTCTGCGAGAATCGCCGCGTCGGCGTCATTCACGACCTGCGCCGGTTTGCCCAGCGCCTCCTGCATGAGTCGTTGCAATGGCGCGTCGCTCCATGTTGGAAAGTTGTTGGCCGCGTGGATCACGCCGCTCTCCAGTGTGACTCCAGGACACGCCACGCCGACCGCATGGACCGCTTTTGCATCCAGCTTGAGCTGCCATATACACTAGCATGTGAATGCCTGGGTGACACGGAATAGAGGGTTGCCAGGAGGTACGTTACCTCTTGAAGCACCTTTTCAACCTGGGTCTTGGCGTTCGCGACGACACGCTCGACCGAATCCTGGCGATCCACGGGCGCCTGCGAGCGTGCCAGCACGCGGCCGTCGAGATCCACGATTCCGACCTTGACGCTCGTACCGCCGATGTCCACGCCCACGAGCACGCGCGCAGTGGAGGCCATGATCTCTGTCTCTCTCTCTCTCCTTCAGACCTCGAAGTGATCTGGACCACAGTCCCAAGTCAAGAAGTGGACTCAGTACCTACGTTGCAGAATACAGATCCTCTGCTAAAGAATAGTTAGGAACGTGTTAGGTTTCAATCAGAGAGTGTTGGTTGAAGTCCCCCTTGCAAGAAAGGAACAGAGAAAGAATTGTGCTCGAAGAAATGACGGCGACATGGGTGGATCTCCCGGGGCTCTTCCCGCTCGATCGCAATGGATCCCTGGCTCCCAGTACAGCGCTTCGTGTGGGCGGGAGAGATGAGGCGCTGCTTCAGCAGCACCAGGCGGATCTGCTGCTGCTCTCGCTCGTGCTGCTGTTTCTCGTCGGTTCGTATCTTGTCTGTCGCTGCTGCCGTTGCCGATGGCTCCATCGCCGCCGCCACCGTGAGTTGCCCAAGACGCATGGCACTCGCAGCCACGCATACACATTATATCAGTCAAATGCCAGCGGAATCGACGGCCGTAACGGCCATGAGACAGTCGTGATGGAGTCTGTGACCTCGAGAGGCATCAACCCGCCACGCGCATCGACAAAGAAATTCAAGACCAAGACCGTGCTGGTCAGTGAGATGGAGGAGCCGTTTCTCGGCCCATCGGATTACGCGCAGCCGCCGCCATACGAAATGAGTCCGCCAGCGTACGAATACTTGCCGTCGGCTCCGCCACTCTCGGATGATGCAAGCCACTCGCCCCGACAAATGTGACTCATGTGCATATCCGATATATATTCTCCATGAGCTCTAAACAACAGAACGAGAAACTCCATAAATTATCCGTCGAAAAGAGAAAAAAAACTCATACAAACAACAAGTCATTTCTCCTCCATCAACTAATTGGCGTCGGGCTCTTCCAGGAGCCGTTGCAGAGTCTCTTTCTCTGTGTGGGTGTCGTCGGCATCACCTTCCTTCTCTTCTTCTTCTTCCTGGCGACCGATCAGCGTCTCGAGGTCAGGCATGTCGGGCTGGAGAGGAATCCGAGACGTGGGCGGTCGATGATCCTTTGGTTTCTTACTGTCTCGCTTGTGCGCATCCAAGATCTGACAGGAATCAATAGATATGAGCTCTTAGTGTGAATAAGACTACACAGAACTCCAGGGCGACCAGCTGACCTCGAGTAAAAGCTGGTAGAGCAGATCGACTTCAATGCCCGTGGCGATCGTGAGTCCCTTGGGGTGGTCGCTGGTGAGGTTCACACTGACAACGCGTAGGCCCAGCATTGTCGACGGTGCGATCTGGACCACATCGGCAAACGGCACGATTGTCGTGCGCGCAAACAGCGGCACCATTGAGCGGTAAATAATGGATCTAGAAAGAGCAACGTAGCAATCCCCGTTAAGACACCACACGAGTGACTCGGGCATGATTCTCAGAACGTACCCATAAGTGACGTGAAGCCGTACCGGCACGTTGTTCACGACACACGAGCCATCGTACAGCAGCACGTCGTCTCGCGTGCCCGGCGCCGACTCCTTGAGGTTCGTCACTTCGGCCTCCGGACTGCCATCACCATCTCGATCAGATTCCCAAACGAAAACTCAAGACAAATGATGTTACGTACTGATCAACGATCGCGTCGAGCGCACGCGCGCGGAGCCGCTGCACGGCCTGGACGCGTGCCGAGACTTGCTTTTGCTTTTCGTCGATCTTCTGCTTGACCTTGGTCTCACACTCGAGCTTGTACTTTGCCCATAGTTCGTGGACCATGTCGGTGATGATCTCGCCGTACAGTTTGCCCGTCGACAGCACACGGTCTCGGGACGCGTCCGACGGGTTCTCAGCTTTCGCCTGCGGCGTCGCCTCGCTAGCAGTGGATGGTGAACTGACACTCGGCGTTGCCGCTTGCTTGGACTCGGCAGCATTCAAATCGATGCTGTGCTTCTTGAGTAGCGGGTCCAGTAGATTCAGCAGCAGTGCACACGCGTACTCTTCCTGGTGGGCGTACTCCTCCAGTGGGATACACAGATCACGCATGTTTGTCTTCATCTCCCTGTAAGATGACAGCATCCACTTGCGTCAATACCACAAGGACAATACTCTTCTGAATAGCAAATCAGTACCGTAAAAAGGTCTTGCGCACGTCGCTGATGTAGCCCTTGTCCAGTTCCACGTCGTCGGCTCCCGTCGCGCCAGGCTCGGCCGTGTTTTCGGGCGTCGTCATGTAGAGATAGCTCGCTGTGAGCAGCTGACTCGTGAGTGTAGACTGCAGTGCGCCCAGTAGATTGTCCATGGACCGGTTCAGCACCTTCATGCGGTCTTCCGAGACGCTGCTGAAGTGGGACGTTCGCATGCCGCCCAGCAATTTCTGCTCATTCGACACGAGGTACCCAATATGAAGCGCGCGCAGCTTGGACGGCAGCACGCCAATGGCCACATACAAGTTCTGGTAGGTCGCAGCGTCCATCATGCCGTGAGCCATCGAGTCTTGGCCCACTTTCTTGCGGAACAGTACGCTGTTGGCCGTCTCCTCGGCGAGCATCATGCCGTGGCCGATGCAGACCGTCGCGACCAGCTCCTGCATGACCAGCCACGTGCGGTCCGGGCGGATTTGCACTTGCAGAAACGTCCACTGGCTCGCGTCGGGCTCGACGGGCAGCGACTGCAGCCACATTGCGCGCTGCGTGTCGTCGTCCTGGCGGTCCATCAGTTCGAGTAGTGTGTGGGGCGGCAGAAACGTAAAGTCTGGATGGTCCTTCACGGCCGTTGGCATCTCGACTTCCATCGGGTCGCTCTCGAACGAGCCCGGCTTGTTCATGCCGAACTCGTCTTCCTCGCTCAGCTCGCGCCGCATCGTTTCTTTCCTGCTTCTGCCGATTTTCTAGATGGGCATGATGGTTCGAAGTGCGGGCATAATTTCCTTTACTAATGTGGACCACCCTATATTCTTCCTCTGAGGTTGTTGCTCACATAGAGTGATACACATGCTTTTAGGATGTTATGTAGTGTGGTACGTTTGTATTCTAGGACAAATTGCTGTGGATTGGTTGTATTCGCCAAGAAACTGGAGATAATGGCCAAGGTTGAAGAGATCGCGACCGCCGCCAGCGGGCTGGAGCGATGGGAGGCCGAGCGCCAAGCGGCGATGCTGGACAAGGACGTGCGTGGTCCATTGACCGTCTCTTTCTCTTGGAGAACAGTGTACTGATCTGTGGGGTTTGTGGGCGCTTTGCTATGTCACTAGATTCAGCAGCTCAAAGTGGCAATGGCGGAATTGGACAGTGTGCGTCCCAAAAAGGTGCGCGTCGACTTCGTATTGTACTCTCATGTTCGGGGGGCTCCCCCATCTAATATGGGGTGATGTGGCTTCCCACAGGCGACGTACGTGAAGCGCGCGAATGTGTTCTTCGTTGAGAAGCGCGACGTGATCGTCAAGGCCAAGCGCAGTGCGTAGCAGTCTCTTGAACACGAGTGGAGTTTATGGATGGCGCCAGTGAGTCTAACGCACATGTATCTCTTCTATGCGGCATGCTGGTGCAGATGAACTCAAGGACAAGGAGAAGCTGCGCTTTGACGCCGGAGTCCACCTGAGGTCGCTCGCGTAAGCCACCACACTATAATAGAGACGAAGCCTACGCGCAGTAGCATATCTGCGAGCGCTCATACATGTACAGCCGAGTCTGTCACCATCCCACTCGCGTCGAGAGGAACATGCCGTTAGGATTCGGCTAGCCAACTCCACTATTGCATAACGATATCAGATAGCAGAGGGACTGATCCCCTCGCCGCCCGAAGTTCAAGCCCGTCGCACATCATTCGTCGACGAACCGGATTCTGCCACGATCCAAAATGGCGACTAAGCGACTGGTCGTGATCGGCGGCGCCGGCGCGCTGGGCCGCGGCGTGGTCTCGCGCTTTACGCGCTCTTCGTGGAAGGCCCTCTCGGTCGACTTTATGTACGTGGTCGAAACCACACGGTCCACAAAGTCGCGCACCACTGACCGGCTACTCTCCCTCTCTCCCACTACCTCTCGTTCGATTCGTAGCAAGAACGACGAGAGCACCGACTCGTTTGTGTTTGACCAGGCGGCGCGCGGCGGCAGCACGCTCGCGCAGGCTGGTAAATTGCTCGAGCATGTCCGCAAGACGTGAGTAGTTCACGTGGAGACCTGCGTGGGAGTGCGAGTGTTTGCGTAAAGACTAATATCTCGGCGGTGGTTGATTCGATGCGATCCAGCTTTGGCAAGGTGGATGCTGTGGTTTGCACGGCCGGTGGCTGGGCTGGTGCGTATGATTAACTCCGGTTCTGACTGGTCTCACCCTGTGTCTGATATATCTCGGTCTTTGTTGTCGGACCAGGTGGCTCCATCAAGGACGCCGAGTCGCTCGAGAATCTGGCGGAGATGCACACCAAGAATGCCGAGTCGGCTTTGCTCGGTTCGTTCTATTCGTATCCATTCCCACCGTATCACTTCCAGATATCTTACTCTTCTATGTGTAGCTGCCCACGTGGCGAGCCACGCGCTGTCGCCCGGTGGTCTGCTTGTGCTCACTGGTGCCGCTGCCGCTCTGCAAGGTAGATGCATTGTTTGGTATGGTTTCCATCTCTGTCCTTGTATCCTAGTCTCACCACTTGATTCTGTAGCGACTCCTGGCATGGTATCGTACGGCATGTCCAAGGCCGCGACCCACCACCTGATTGCCAGCTCCGTGTACGTGTGCTTCCTACCATAGCTGCCCATCTCTTCCTTTTCCTCACTCTCCCCATGGCGCAGTGATTCTCTTCCGAAGGATGCGACCGTGCTCGGTGTGCTGCCTGTGACCATCGACACGCCGATGAACCGCAAATACATGGGCGACGCCGACTTTTCCACCTGGACGACGCCCGAGGAAGTCGCCGACAAGATCATCGAGTGGTCGCAGACGACGCCGAGTGCGCGCCCCACAAGCGGCCACTTGATCACTGTGCGAACGCAGAACAACGCGAGCACGTGGAAGGACGAGGGCAATCCCTTCCTCTAATTCAAAACGCGACTACATTCGCAATTCTGCCATCGTAACTCGTCATCCCCATGGACGGATCTGGAATGAGATACAGTTTGGTAATTGTCTTTATCCTCGTCTCCCGCTTTGGCCTCCCTAGTTATGATCCCCCTCCAGGGATAAGGCTCCATTACATGCCACTGCTTCGGATGGGCTCCTCACGACATGATGCCGGGCGGTGTCACGCCATTGATCGATTTGCGAAAGTGGTCACAGAACGCGCTCAAGACGCGGCGAAACTTGCGCGAATTGTCGATACACTCTTGCCGCACAATCGCATTTGCAAACTCGCCTCGCATGCGCGGTGGCACGTGCGTACCCACGAAGCCATCGTCGGCGAGCAGCCGCAGAAGCAGCTCTTCACTGCGCTGGCGGCCAAAGTATGTCCAGCACGACCGTACGACTTCGGCGATATTGTCAATCTGCGAAGGCGGCATGCTCCCGCCGGCGGCCTGGAAAAGTGCCACCAAGAGGTGGAACTGCAGGTCCTTTTCGAAAAACAGCGAGCGGATCAGGTGGTGCAGATTCACCTTGTCGTCCAGCTCGCCTGTCTTTAGCAGCTCCACGGGCGTACGCTGGATCTCACCGTACCAGGAACCAATCACCTTGAGCAAGTCCAGCGTTGCAGCACAGACCTCGGGGTTCTGCGCCTTGAGAGCATGGAGAATGAGCGACAGCAGCGCCTCGAATTTGTTTGAGTGGACCAGGATATTCGGACGGCTCGAGCCGCAAGATCGGACCAAGTCAAAGACTGCCACGACCAGCGCCGGGTTTTCGTCCACACTCCCGCCGTCAGCAATCTTGCCGAGCGCCGACTCTACGACGATCACAAACACGCGCGTCAAGCTGGCCATGGTCTCCTCGTCGTCCCCGGCACATGCGATCACGCCCTTGATCACCTTTAGAAAATTACCATCAAACGTCCGTTCAAACTGCGCGAGCAAATGCGGCATGATCGCGCCCGCTAAATCCAGCGCCTGGAATCGAATGGTCTCGAAGAGCCCCACGAGCACGCCGCAGAATTTCTCCATCACGTCTTCGTTCGCACCGTATGCACGCAGAATGCCCTCCATCAGCGGCCAGTGCTTTTGCAGCACGGTGAGCACTGGGTGCGGAATCTCTTGGTCAATCTGCGGTGCGATCTGCGTCGCGAGTACATGGAGATGGTCGAGGATCGCAGAGACAAACTCGACGGCATTGTCGTCTTCTGGATTTAGTGTTCCATACTGGGTCACGAGCTCTTCCAACATGATCGAACACAGCTCCTCCACGACCGGCAGTGCGTCTTTGTACGGTACCCTGGCCACAACGAGCGCCACTGATTCCACGATGAGCGTGACGCTATTGTCCAGCTCACCCGCCTTTTGCCGTGAGGCCAGAAGCCTTCCTCGGTACAGCTGTACAATCGATTCCATCCACAGTTGATTGAACAGGTGGATCCCGCATTTCGTCGCGAGCTTGCGTAGCGCAACCGTCCCAACATGGTCTTCTTGCCCACGCGCCCGGAACGGGAACTGCGCGTGAGGCTGGCTCAAGTTGAGACTCTTGGAGAGAATTTTGAACGCGAAAGGGTCGATAAACGACGGGTTTCTCGCAAACCAGTGGCTGGCCACGCCCAGGAAAATCGTGGCCGTGCGTTGCAGCGCTAGGTGCGATGGCTCGTCACGAGATAAATAGTCGAACAAACGAGGCACAAGAGACAAATCATCTTCTCGAAGGGACTTGGAAAGTGCACTAAGAGCGTGTACGTATACCTCGGTCTTCTGCCACCACTGCAATACCACCACAAAAACCACTCATTAGTCCTCACGGTCGAATGGTCACAAAGCCACATGATTGTCCGTACTGATTCGTCGACTTCCCCAGCGTCGACGCGTTCGTACTGGTGGAAAATGGCGTGGATCGCATCGACAATAAATCGATCTTCGCTGGCGGCACTGACTGTCGCGAGCGAGCGAAACACGGCGCGCACGTCGTTTCGATACAAGCCAAACTGATCCTTGACGACCGGCGACATGGATTCGAACGCAATCGGAATCTGCGTGCGCTCGACGAGGATATTCAGCAAGCGTGAAATAAAGACTTCGAACGCACCGATACGGTGCTCATGCTTGCCCGAAATGTACTGCCGGAAATCGATCCAAAAGTCCATGGTCTCGTTCGAGATAGCAATGTCCTGGAGACTCGTAAAGAACAGCACTGTCTCGAGAAACTCAAACACGAGCGCCGCACTGGAGCCATCCACCGTATACTCGACAAAATGCGTGATGAACGCCTGGCCGCATTCGCTGATCGCGACTGCACAACTCTTTAGCAAAAACGCCACTTCCTGGGCCCCGCCGTCCGTGCCAAGCCGTTGCCGGATATGGTTCCCGAGCGTCACGAACTCCGTCATCACAAAGACCATCAATGGCACCTGCGTATCGCTTCGGCAGGCACGCACGACTTCCCGCACGACTTCAAATGCATCGTCTGTAAACATCGGGGTCGTTGTTTCCCGGAACGCTCGACTCAGCAGTCCACTCTCCAGCAGCAGACTCGCGGGCACGTTACCATACTCGACCCAACTCGCGACACACTGCAAGAGTAGGCCTCTCAGCCGCGTCTGGCTTTCGTTGGCGTCGATCGCGTCGGCGATTTTCGGGAGAACGTTCTGAACGACATGCGGTGCCGCCTGCTGGACCAGCAGCTCACACTGCATGCGCTTGTTCTTGCTGAACTTGACGCGCTTGTTGTCGACCTCTTCGGGCACCAACTTCAGCGTGAGCAGGATCGCAAAGTTGGTTACGTTGCACGCGAGCCCTTCGACCATGGGGCGCCGCTGGTTGGTCACGAGCCACTCGACGGCCGACACAAAATTCGCTTCGCTGTGCTGCTCGTGGAATCGAAGCAGAATCACGGCGACTGTGAGCGCGAGATTCGTCTGCACGTTTTGCTCTTCCAGTGCAGCGTTCGGACCCGTGAGTAGATCCCACACTTGCTGGCACAGCGCGGTAAACTCCTTGGTCACGAGCTCGTGCTGCTGGCGTTCCGCGTCGGTCCAGTTCACAGCGTCCTCGAGCTTGTACTTGCGCGCGTACGTCGCGACCGTAAAGTAGAGCGTCGACGCCGCAAACATGCGCTCGGCTTTGCGCAGGGCGAGGATCGTTGCATCGCTTTCTTCCGCCACAATGGGCGCCTGCAAGACCTGCAGTGCCGTCAATGCTGCCTCGGGGGATTTTTGGAATTGCTGCAGCAGCGAATCGGCGCGGCGCCGCACGCGCGGCGTGCTCTGCGGGCTGTAGAGCTGATGGAGCGCCTCGGCCACGACGCTCACTTGCATTTTGGTGTTGCCTGTTGTTGTTGCGTTGAAGCGACTGGGAGATCACGCCGTTAATGCTGGTGGCTGGTAGTTTCCGGTAAGCGCGACAGATATAGACGCCTTGCGCCTTCCAGCGAACAAGCCGTGCACTGCCCTTAATACCCAGACAAGCTGATGCAGCCACTACCAAGTGTACGGTCTATAGCTGCGACACGAGAGGCGATGGATGCGAGGGAGGCGAGAGAAAGATCGGCACGCCGCGCTGCTCGGCGTCGCTTCCCTTTTTGGTTCTGATCCTCTTCCCCGCGTTATATTTCCGGTCCCACCAATGAAAATTACCACTTCCCCTTCAACTCGATGTTATACAATTTTGCACAGGTGAAAACATCACTCTGTACTGTTCAATCGCTTTTGAAGGGTGGAGCCATCACTCTGCACTTCAGCAGTTGGTTGAGTCCTCTGTATCTATTATCAAAGGTTCACCAAAAGGTGATATGTGATATCAGAGGTTTTGCTCCCTCCCTGTGGTTTTTTTCCGCACTTGCTCTCTCCTCTGCCCCCCTCACTTTCCCTATCGGCGACGTGGCAGCATCTTCGGGATCATGGTGGGGACGCGCACGCTGCTCTTGACGGCGGCGGCCGCGGCGATCGCGACGCTCAGCAGCCTCGTGCCAACAGCACAGGCGGCTTTCTATGTCCCCGGCGTGGCGCCCGAGTCCTGGGCCGACGGTGAGAACCTCGCGCTCAACGTAAACAAGATCACGTCGACCAAGACGCTCGTGCCGTACGAGTATTACTACCTGCCGTTCTGCCGGCCCGCGTCAATCCAGGAGGAAAGCGAGAACCTCGGCGAGATCATGTCGGGCGACTCGATCATGGACTCGCTCTATGTGCTGCAGATGCAAAAGAACTCGCGGTGCCAAGTGCTGTGCAAGCCCATGACGTACAAGCCCAAGGACACGCAAAAGTTTATCGACATGATCAAAGACGAGTACTATGTCCAGTGGGTCGTTGACAACTTGCCCGTGCTCTACCGCGACCCGGCCGACCAGCAACTCGGCTCGTACAAGCGTGGCTTCCCCGTGGGCGAGACCGATGCGCAGGGGCGGTTCTTTCTGTACAACCACATTCGCATTATCATTCTCACGAACAAGGACCCGTACGCCGCTGAAGAAGGCAAGACCAAGTTCCGCGTGGTCGGTTTCGAGGTCGTGCCAACGTCGATCAAGCACGACTATGAGAATGAGCCGCTCGCCGGCCAGGAGCTCGAGACCAAGACGTGTGGCAAGTTTGTCAACATTGAAGAAGTCGCGGTGGACAACCACCAGTACCTCGATCCAGCCAAGGACACGACCGTGCTGTTTACGTACGACGTGCAGTTCCAACCGTCGGACATTTTGTGGGAGGAGCGATGGGACCGCATTATCAGCTCCAAGTCTTCGAATGACAAGATCCACTGGTTCTCGATCATCAACTCGCTCATGATTGTGCTCTTCCTCACGGGCATGATCGCCATGATCATGCTGCGCACACTCCACCGCGATATCGCTCGTTACAACGAAGTCCAGACGACCGAAGAGGCCCAGGAAGAGAGCGGTTGGAAGCTCGTCCACGGCGATGTGTTCCGCCCGCCGCAGTTTTCGCCGTTGCTGTTCTCTGTGTTTGTCGGCACGGGTGTGCAAGTTTGCTCGATGAGTGCGATCACCATGGTCATTGCACTGCTTGGCCTGCTGTCGCCCGCGAACCGTGGCTCGCTGCTCACGACGCTGCTGCTGCTCTTCGTCTTTATGGGCAGCTTTGCCGGGTACTACTCGTCGCGCACGTACAAGATGTTCAACGGCAAAAACTGGAAGTACAACACGGTGCTCACGGCGGTGCTCTACCCGGGCGGTCTCTTTGGCGTCTTCTTCATTTTGAACCTCGTCTTGTGGAGCAAGGCGTCGTCGCAGGCCGTGCCGTTTGGTACGCTCTTTGCGCTGCTCGTGCTGTGGTTCGGTATCTCGGTACCGCTCGTGTTTCTCGGCAGCTACTTTGGCTTCAAGGCACCGCAGATTGAACACCCCGTGCGCACGAACCAGATTGCGCGCCAAGTGCCCGAGCAGGTTTGGTACCTGTCGTCGCTGTTCAGCATTCTCGTGGGCGGTATCCTGCCGTTTGGTGCCGTCTTTATTGAGCTCTTTTTCATCATGTCGGCGCTGTGGCTCCACCAGATCTACTACGTGTTTGGCTTCCTCTTCATCGTGCTCATCATCTTGGTCGCGACGTGTGCCGAAGTGACGATTGTCATGTGCTACTTTCAGCTCTGCGCCGAGGACTACCGCTGGTGGTGGCGTTCGTTCCTCACGTCGGGCTCGGCGGCGGTGTACCTGTTCCTCTACTCGTTCCTGTACTTCTTCACCAAGCTCAACATCACGGCGTTTGTCTCGGGGCTGCTCTACTTTGGCTACATGGCCATGATCTCGCTCACGTTCTTCTTCCTCACGGGCACCATTGGCTACTTTGCGTGCCTGTGGTTCACGCGCAAGATTTACGCCTCGATCAAGATCGATTAGACACGAGCAATCCGCGTTTAAGCAAGAGGCGTCCCCCCACGGCCGAGAAGTTCGTGCCGAACCGAAGGCTGCTTTTTCTATCCGTGTGGGGATACTTGTGTGGAAGGAAAAAGAACAAGACACCAGTGTATAGAAAGCCAAGTTGTTTCTCACGCGTAGCAGGTCTGCCCAGCTTTTTCGATCTGGGAAGAGAAGGTGGGTCGCTGCTGCCACACACGTAGCTCCTCCGATGGTACCTCGAGTGGGGGCCGTCACAACAGAAAAAAAAGCCAACAGAAGATATCCATTTACACAAACTTCCAGTTCGCTTAGATCGTTCGCCACTCGCCCATCCATGGCGACTTGGTGATCTTCTCGCGCGCGTGCTGCTGCCACTGCACCACTAACTCCATATCCACGTTGTGGGTCTTCTTGCAGGACGTAGCCATGGCTGTGACCACGAGATCCGCGGGCGTCTCGGCCAGATCGGCCGGCGTGCCCAGCTTTTGCAGTTCCAGCAACCCCACGAGATCGCTACTACCGACAATCTCGTCCATGGCGTCGTTGACTTCGTCGAGTCTCGCTTCGTCCATGAGCTCCTGGAGCTTGGTCTTGGTCTCAGCATAGTTTGGATCGAGTGGGTGCGCCAACCCACGCAGTGCTGCCGTTAGCGACGCGTTCGCGAGGTCAGAGCGCGTATGGATCGCCACATTTTGCAGCAGGCGAGCGAGCGTCGCACCGGCAATCTGCTCGACTTCGTCGTCGATCGCGTCGCACGACGCGACGCGTGTGTCCACGGCCGCGAGCCGCGCACACGTCCACTCGGAGGAGTCCTTATTCACGCCAGCGGCTGCCGCTTCGGCGAGCGTCAAGATCCGCGCCTTCTTGCACGCATCGCAGTACACCGTCGTGGTCTTCTCCACGTCCTCGTTGTCTGCTTCTTCACCCTCAGACTCGGTCTCTTTTGGATCTCGTGGTCCGTGAGTCACGACGGGTGCCTTCGCACTTTGCTCGCGGATCGCCACACTCACTTCTTGCGCACGCGCTCGGACTTCGACACGCGCTGCGGCGGCACGTGCCATTGCCTCTCGCAGCGATCGCTTCTCGGCCTGTTCGGCATACGCCATCGCGAGCTGCAGCTGTTGCTCACTGGTCGCTGCGTCCGTCTCCTCGTCGTCCCCGTCCGAGTCAATCTCAATCACATCGTGCTCTGCATTCGCTGTTCCACGACGAGAGGCGACTTCCACGTCCTGCTCTACGACCATCGTGCCCTTCTTCTTCCACTGCTTGTACACTTCTTCATTTGCCTATCATGGTTTCGACTGAGTATGACTCCCCCCGATGGTGAGGATCGGTTCGTGTAAATTACCTTGGCTTCCATGGCCTTCTTGGACATTTGCCGCGAGCGCGTGTCCAAGTACGACCAGTCTTCATCGGGCACCAATGCCGCAAGTCCGGCCTCGACATCGCCATTATAGAGACGCGCGATATTCCAAAACACCCTACGACCACCACCATCCATCACCCTCATGCCTCCCAAACACAAGACCCTATCATATCATGCAAGTACCGAGGGGAGACCTGTGCCATGTTAAACAGCTTGAGCATCTCGCGGCCCGTGTCGCCACCGGAAATCAAGATGTACTTGAGTGCAGCCTGTAGTTCCATCGGCTGCAGCAGCGTCACGACCTCTTCCTTCCACTTGCGCGCGCTCTCTTTAAACTTGACCCGCAACTCGCCGCCACTTCCTTCGCTTCCTTCTTCGGTCGCAGCAGCGATCGATTGGATCTCAAACTGCTTGGACAGTGCCGCTTTGAGCCTCGCGTTCGCGAGCGTCATCGCGTACTGGTGCTCCACAGCCGACTTGGTCGCCGCCCGGAAAAACTTGCCCACGCGGCCTTTCGACTGGCCGCTCACGGCCTCGGCGAGCTGGATGCCAATGTCGTCTTTCGACGTGAGCTGCAACGCGCGCGTGCGCCGATACTTGGGCGCCGACTCGTCGCCATCGTCCGTGCGCGGAGCGGGATCCACGACCACGCTTTCCTCGTCCATGGACGCGCCCAGTCGCACGCCGTCGCCTCGCTCTTTGCGCTTCTGGCTGGCAGGGATCGCTCTCGGCTTGGCACTTCCACTGTGGAGTGTGTGGACACCGCCACGAACGGGTTCTTTCGGTGTGGCTTTCGCTTTGGCCGCCGCATGGGCATTCGCCGTGGCCCTGGCGACCGAGGCAGCGACCCCACGTGTCGCGGCGCGGCCCTTGGGTAGTGTGGAGGACACTGCAGTGGCCACTGCCTGCCGTGGCTCGGCGTCCGGTGACGCCGTGTCCACGACGATGCTGTCATTGTTCGCAAACTTGAGCTGCACTGTGTCGTTGGGAGAGTACTCGACCACGCGCGGCGGGAAGCCCGAGCGGACTGCGCAAACACCAACAGATTAGCATTCCGCACCAACACATCGCATTCAAAGTGTGTGCTTTGCGTACACGTGAGCTGCAGCTGCTTGCCGCCCTTGATCGCCAACTGCGCTGCCGCGAGATCTGGGAGCAGCTCCACAAACCCGTCAGTTGGCACAAAACACGGAGAGTTTCCCAATTGCCCATGAGAGAGAGACACGCACCGCACAGCTCGCGCAGTGGCGCCTCTGGACGGATCTGCACGGTCGCGGCCTTGCCCTTGGGGCTGCGCAGCCGGAGCGTCCACATTCCTTGTCCCAACCCACGAGCTGATCCCATCACAAACTGCCACTTGGGTTAGCTTAGCTCTTTCCAAGTTAGTCTTTACGCGTTTCGATTAGTCTATCGTACTGTACATGCTCAAGCTAAGTACGATATGGGTTTCGCACGGAACATTCCTTTCGGACCAAAAGGAATGTTCGACGAAAGGTGAGTGCATATCTACTGATTTAGCACAAACGTCAACTGAGCTCTTCGTGTCTTCTGCCTTTCTCGCGCATCCGATCATTTGCAAACTCGCTTGGCTACACCGCCCTCTCTCTCTCTCTCACCCACTCTCTCTCTCGACCGACACATGACGGACGCCAGCGCGACGCCCGCAACTAGCAACGACGCGTGGCAGATGCTACTGCAGCAGGCCGATGACGCTCTCGCGAAGGAGCTTCTCTGTGTGCAGCGCCGGTACCACGGCACGGTTCTCGCCACGGACGACAACTCTTCAGACGTTTGCGTGCGGTGCTTCATGTCGCTCTCGGACCCCGACCTCGCGCCGGCATTCAAGGGCGAGTCTGAGATCCTCATAACCTTCCCAGCGAAATACCCCGATGAGCCGATGCGACTGGATCTTCGCAGTTGGCAGCGTCGCATGACCAAGACACAATTCACGGCCGTCGTGGAGGCCGTCGCCGTTCGCGCCGACCAGCTAAGGGGCACGCTTGGTATCCGCAAGCTGCTCACGTGGCTCGACAACAACATCCTGCGATTACTACAAGAGTCAGCACCGCCCTCTGAACCGCCACAGCTAGAGGAGAACGCTGCGGCCTCCGAGACCGTCGAAGAAGACATTGTCGAGCAATCGGATCCGCGTGCACGAAAGCCGTGTCGCTTCATGCTGCGTGGTATTTGCAAGAGCGGCGACAAGTGCAAGTTTTCCCATGAAAAGGCAAAGGAGCTGCGCAAGAAAAAAGCGAAGAAAGAGCAGAAACAGACCGCCACCAGCGAGACAAAGGACGCGACTCAGCGTGCCGCTAGCCCCGTCGAAGCTACCGCACCGAACGAGTCAAAGACAGCGGCGCCAGAAGCTTCCGAGTCAAACGATATGACCAAGAAGAAGAAGAAGCGCAAGACCAAGAAGCCGGTGCCGTGCAAGTTCTATGCCAAGGGGACGTGTCGAGACGGTGACCAGTGCAAGTTCTCTCATACTGAAAAGTCCCTGACGAAAGAAGCAGCACCAACAAAGGCGAATGGGATCACGGTCGCCGTGATTGGTGGATCACCAGCTCCTTCAGATACGTTGGCATCGTGTTACCAACAAGATCCACCACCAGTCCCACCAGCACCTCCTTTGCCCCGTCCCGAAGACTGGACGGCGGACCAGCAGCGAGCGCTGGACGAGGCGTTAAAAAAGTACCCGACGACCATGGAGAAGAAAGAGCGATGGCTCGCGATCGCCAGCGACGTGGAAGACAAGACACTGAACGACTGTATCGACCGGTTCAAACTCGTGAGCCAGCTCATCCAGAGCGGCCAGCCGATCCCGATCGCTGCTCGTCCAGCAGCGCCAACTCCACCTCCCTCTCCAAAGCGCAATGCTTCATCACTGGCTTCACCACTGAAAGCAAGAGAAAAAGTTCCGGATCTGGAAGAAGAAGCACGCGAGTGCCACGCGAAAATCATTCCGGACGACAAGCGCATTCCCATCGAGACGGACCCCGAAGAGCGTGGCACGCAAGTGCGACTCGAAGAGCTCTTTCTCTACCAGATCGGCACACTCGTGCCGCATGCCATTGTGTGCCAACTGCAGTGTCTCCAGTGTCCGCTCAAGTTTGACGCCACGCTCACGCTCGATCGAGAGCATGCCGCCCTTCAAAAGTGGTGTCCGCGGTGCAGCGTCAAGCACGTCGCGTCGCTGCGTCCGCTGTTCACGCACGCGCAGAGCCACGTGCTCGCGTACATCGACACGGAGAACTGCGCCGTCGTCGACGTGCTGCCCAGTGACGTACTGGCGTCGTGTCTCGAGTGCGGTCGCGAGGCGCTGCTGGAGAAGATCGTGCCGGGCCGCCGGGCCGAGCAGGCCTGTTTCTCCTGCCACACCAAACTCGCGATGCAGACCAAGCGCGTCGCGGTCGCCACGAGCGACGCTGCGGCAGCTTCAGCATCGGCAGGAGCCACCACCTCCTCGACCGCCAAGAAGACTAGGCGCGTGGTTGACACGTTTGTCTTAGGCCAGCCGCTGCCACGCAACGGCGCGTGTGATCACTACAAACACTCGCATCGGTGGTTCCGCTTCCAGTGCTGCGGCAAGGCGTTCCCATGCGACGTGTGCCACGACACATCCGACTGCGAGTACGCCAACACGGGCAAGATCGCGAGCAAGATCATTTGCGGCTTCTGCGCCAAGGAGCAGTCGAGCGCCGTCAAGGAGTGCGCGTGCGGCAACGCGATGGGCAAACACACAAACCGCTCGCGCCATTGGGAAGGCGGCACCGGCTGCCGCGACGTGACGAAAATGGCAGCAACTGACAAGCAAAAGTTCCGCGGACTGAACAAGACAGAGAGCCAGAAGCACAAGCGCGTCGGCGTCCTGGGCAAGCAGCGCGCGGCGCGCACGACCGAGTAATTGGGATCCATTCTCCCGTCTCATTCGCAAGTAGTGACATGGAAGCGACTGTTTCAAATGAATGACTATCTCGAATTAGTGACTAGTATTGTATCAAGTCAAAATGTCACTAATTGAATTTGACAGGCAAAAAGTATCTGGAACCTTTTGTGTGGGGTGGGTTCTTTCTGGACACACGACGGGATCCAGGAATCGTGGCACCGGGACGGACGGACGAACGATGGCGCTGCTTCTCCACGTGCGTCAGCACGCGCACAAGGCGGCCGTGCGTGCGCTCCATAAGACCAGCAGCTCGCCTGCTGCCTCCGCCGGGCTCGGAATGCGCCGCGCGGGCATCGCGCAATGGCGTGCCATGGCCCCACGTGCTGCGTTTTCCACCGAGGCCACGGACGCGGCCGCGGCGGCATTGCGCATGGTACTTGGCGGCAAGAAAAAAGGTGTATTCTCTATACATTCAGTAGTATTGATCGTGGTCTCATCTATAGGGTATGAAGAAGAGCGAGCCGGTCGAGTCGCCCTCCGAGGTCGAGGCGACGCCGCTGTCGTCGGAACCGGTGCGAGAAGACGACGAGCCTCTGATCGCCCCGGCGGCGTCGTCCACGCAGCCGCTCTGGCTGCCGCAGCAGTACCACCACACGCCCGATCTCTCGTCGTTTGCACCGAAAATCGTGGTCGTCGGCGTCGGCGGCGCGGGCGGCAATGCCGTCAACAACATGATTGCGCGCGGACTCCAGGGCGTCGAGTTCCTCGTGTGCAACACGGACGCGCAGCACTTGCGCACGACGCTGACCGACAACCGCGTGCAAATGGGGCCGGAACTCACGGGCGGACTGGGGTGCGGCGCCAACCCGGAGGTCGGTCGCGAGGCCGCCGAGGCCGCGATCGACGAGATCATGGAAAAAGTGCAGGGCGCCAACATGGTACGTTTTCGTTTCACCTGATGCTCTAGGTCTTCTGACCGGATCTAAGGGGATACTGTATACTGGTAGATGTTTGTGACGGCCGGCATGGGCGGCGGCACGGGCACGGGGGCGGCCCCCGTGATCGCGCAGGCCGCGCTCGAAGCCGGCATCCTCACGGTCGCGGTGGTCACCAAGCCCTTCCGCTTCGAAGGCAACAACCGGTCCAAGTTGGCCGAGCACGGACTCGCGGAGCTCCGCCAAAGCGTCGACACGATGATTGTGATCCCGAACCAAAACCTCTTCAACATGTCGAACGACCGCACGTCGCTCATGGACGCCTTTCGGTAGGGCACTCTACCTTATCACATTACATCTGACTCTACAATGGCTCACGGACTGACGGTTTGTACTAAAACTACAGCATGGCTGACGATGTCTTGCTGGATGGCGTCAAGAATATCTCGGATCTCATGGTCATGCCCGGGCTCATCAACCTGGACTTTGCGGACGTGCAGTCTGTCATGTCGGGTATGGGGAACGCCATGATGGGCAGCGGCGAGGCCGAGGGAGAGAACCGCGCGTTGGAGGCCGCCGAGGCCGCGCTCGCGAACCCGCTCTTGGGCAACATTTCCATCCGCGACGCCAAGGGCATGCTGGTCAACATTACGGGCGGCTCGGACCTCACGCTGTTTGAAGTGGACGAGGCCGCTGCGCGCGTGACCGAGGAGCTGCAGGATCCGCACGCCAACATCATTTTTGGCTCGACGTTTGACGAGTCGCTCAAGGGCAAGCTGCGCGTGTCGGTCGTGGCCACGGGCATTGCCGACTTTGAGAAAAAGTAGTAATAGACTACAAACTGAGGTGGAGGAATCAGAATGGTAGTACTACCGTTGTAGTAGATTCATTTGGCGGTGCGAATCGAGTCGTACGCTCCTATTCTTTCTCTTCAGAGTTCGGAGACGTGGTGGTGTGGGTTTTCTCTATGGGGGCTGTCTCTATAAGGGGGTGCTTTTGCTTCATCTCCGCACCATTCTTTTTAAAAGGCGTACGAGACTGTGTCAATGGCCAGCGTCTCGCGCGCGTCCTCGTCCAGCTCGGCGTTGTCCAATACAAACTCCAAGTCGTCTTGCAGCACGGCAAACGACCCGTCGTTCTCTTCCTCGAGCATGTGGACCACGTCGTCGTCTTCGTCAAAGACGTCGTCGCGCTTGTCGTTGTTCTTCTGGTGGTTACCAAAGTCCATGGCATTGGCATCGCTCGAGCCGTCGTCCGAACCGTCTTCTTCTTGGAGCGTCTGCGAGAGCCGCAGGCCCAGCTGCGCACCGGCGGCGAGCGTCTCTTCGAGCGAGTAGGCATCCCACATGGTCGTCAAGCGGAACGCAATCTCCTCCAGAGTGTTCTTGCGCTTGTCGTTCATCACGACCTGCTTCAGTGCCTCTTCCAGCGCCACAGGCGTGTCGGTACACCGCGGCTCGACGTCAAACTGCTCGGCGTACGACTCTTCGCTGCGCGTCGACGTCGGAAACTCGACGCTTTCGTGGTGCGTGTGTGAATCGTCATCGTCGTGCATCGCCGGGTCCGGTCCCGTAATACGCATGGTCGTCGCGTACGACATGTCGCTGTTGTTGTATCCCGGCGCCGCCTTCTGCTTGGACATCATCTTGTCATCATAGTCGTCGTCGAGCGTGTCGATGTGGCGCGGGGGATGCTTGATAATGGCGTACGACTGCAGCGACAGCGAGTGATGGATCTTGCCCGGCGTCGAGTCGGCACGCGGCTGCGCACCGCGGATCAAGAATGGCCGCACCATCTTCTTGAGGCCTTCGCCGCAGACGGAGCACTTGGGCAGGTCGTTAAAGAGTCGCTCGACGAGCAGCTGCAGGAATCCCTCGAGCGCCTTGACGCGGCGCCGCACGACGCGGTTCGAGCGGATCCACGCCTTGCGCGGGAACGGATACTTGCGCAGCGCGAGCGCAAACGACGCGCACGCCGGGCAGGCGGCGCCGCCACGGCGGCCGAGCAGCGTCGCGATCATATCGGCGCGCAGCGTGAGAAACTGGGAATACCGACGGTTCACGGTCCACTCCTGGAGCGTCGGCTGCACCGACATGCAGATGCTGTAGAGCGTGTGGGTCGGACGGTTAAGCGCCGCTGGGATGAGCACCTGCACGCCCGAGGCCGGCTTGCCCAGCGCACCGGCATTCGCGACGCCGTCGTTGATGGGGATCCGCAGCCGCATGGCGAAGAGCTACTGGAAAGCTGTTGGTAGATCCGGACGCGCCCAACGTTGGGAACGTTTTGTTGGAAATAGAGGGGAAAAGCGCCAAACGCAGAATGTTCTTGGCGATGTCCTATACTCTTGCTCCAGTGCAGTCGCCCTGGAACAGAAAGTAAGAAGTAATGGGGGGTGGGGACACTGTGTCCGCTTCAGCACAGAATGGCGGCCGCGCGGCAAGCAGTCTTCTGTGTTTCGGAGAATGACCGGCGCTGTTGGGTGAGGACGGCCCTTGTCTGAAGTCCGGAAATCGGTCTGTCGCGTTGGCCGAGTCGCCCCAAGACAGTCTGACCATCCGCGATTCGAGCACAGACGCACGCCATACAGTTTGCGTTGGGTGGGCGGTGGTTCGCCAACTATGCGTCCGAATCCAGAAACGCCACGGCACACACGAAATGGCTCGTCTTGCAGACGTAAGTACCCCTATCCCTGATTTCGAATAGGCACCAACATTTTGTTTTGTTTTCCACCTCCATGTGCTGCGACGCCAGTGGGCACAGACGTCACCAAGTCCGACTGTCCGAACACTACATATGTCTAGCGGCTAGACATAGTGTTCAGAGGCTAGACTCTAGCCAGCGCCTGGTGAAACGTGCCAAACAATTAGTGGATGCAATTTGTATCCCTGCACCTAGAAACCCTTGCTTATATGATGCTAGACCGCTAGGCGCCTCGCAGCAATGCTCGCCAGCCCAGCGAGGGTTGCCAAGCAGAGGCTGCAGTAAAAGTTGGCGTTCGTTTCACATGGTGACTACGACGAGATGCATAGTACTGTAGGATATGCGTGCGTGCTGTACTGTACGAAATCTCTCTGTCACCTTGTAACTGCCACCAGAAGCCAGATGCAGTTGTGATCTTCATCCCAGTGAATTTGATCATGAAATGCTTAGCTGATGTGATGGCCACGATGTGTGGGTGGCCCATGGAACCGGTGAACGGGCTGGGATTCCCGCTCGCTATGCTCCATACTGCGGAGAACTGCTCTCCGAAACGCGACACGACAGAATGTTCTTGCCCCCACACGACGCCCGAGTTCTTTTGAGACGTGGAGTCCAACATCCGCGTCGCAAAAAGTGAGTGGGTCGCAAATTGTGATGCATGTCAGTTGTCTGATCGTGATGGAAAAAATCGATTCTCACAATCCAGTACACATTTTCCAACATCGTGACACAATCGACCTTCTGCTGGCAAATGTATTGGAATACCTGTACTATCAGCCCGTCTTTGGGTGATCCATTGACACTGCACGCTCAGTATTGCGAGCCCTGAGAGAACCAGAAATCAGGGGGCAAGTGCGTGAGCGACAAGCGAAATCATAGTCTGCAGAAGCGAGGACACCACAAATGCCATGTGCGTAATGTAAATATTAGAATAGTACACATACTTCATTCACAATTTGTGAATATCCCTATAATACCGGTTAGAATATCGGTACTGTTTCTCTCCAGATTCCCCTGCAAAATCGTATTTCTTATCAACAAAGATCACATAATAGAGGTTTTCTGCTGGAGTCGATGACATCGTTTTCGCTAGCAGCTCACGTACTGTAGGATGGGTTCTCTTTTTCTTCGCTCACTTCTTCCTCACGCGTGACAACTCCTCCACGGACAGATTACGGCACCGCACCACCAGCGACTTCCTCTTTCTTCCCCCCCAGTCCAGCGTGACACAAAACTGCAGCAGCAACGGTCGCATTTCCAGACAATCCATCCATTCCAACCTCGGGGTGTCTATCAATATCCTTGGCGGCTCCTCTTCCGGTGCCAGGCACGCCGTCAGTTTCAGAAATCCCAGAGAGAAAACAAGCCTCCAGCACGACCCGACAAGCATGAGTCTGTTATGGACGTTGGCGTGGGTCGCGCTTGCGGTCGCGGTGCTTGGCACGCAGGCGTACACGCTCATCACGCGCTTTCTATGGCTGCTGGTGCACACGTACTACCGCAAGATCAGCGTCTACGGCATCAACAACTTCCCCCGTGAAGGTATCACATGCTCGTCTTTTTGAGCCTCACGGGATGTACTCACCTTGTGCGAATGCTGCTGGCATCATGTAGGCCCCGTGATCTTGTGTCCCAACCATCCAAATATGTTTGTCGACGCGATCATGGTCATCACCGAGTGCACGCGACTCGGGCGGCCGCCGTTCTGCTGGGCCAAGGGCGCCATGTTCTCGAATCCAATCGGCAGCTTTCTCCTCAAGAAGCTCGGCGCCGTGCCCGTGTACCGGCCGCGCAGAGCCGACGAGACGCTCGCCGACGTGGACTCGGATATGACGGCCGAACAAATCGAGGCTGCGAACCGGCGCATGTTTGAGAAAACGTGGGAAGTGCTAAACGCCGGCAACACGATGATTCTGTTCCCCGAGGGCACGAGCTACACAGCGCCCAAGATGCTCAAGCTGCGCACGGGCGTCGTGCGGGTCGCCACGGGGTTTGTCAAGAACTATGACCAGCCCATCCCGATCGTGCCCGTCGGACTGACGTATTTCAAGAAGGAATCGTTCCGCAGCGAGGTCATGATCGAGTTTGGCGCGCCCTACATTGTCACACAGGCCGATGTGGCCTCTGAGGCCTTTAAGGCCGATGAAAAGGCCGAAGTCAAGCGCATCACCGAGCAGCTCGAAGAGCGAATGCACCAAGTAACGCTCAATGCACGCGAATTCTCGACCATTGCAACCGCGCGCGTCATGCGGCGTCTGTATCTCAACACGCCGTCGTCGATTGATGCGAACCGCGATGTCCACCTCACACAACAGATCATCAACATGCTCGAACGTGATTTTGGAGATGATGACGCCAAGAAGCGTCGTGTGGAAGACGTCGTCCGCAAGGTCTCGGCCTACAAAGACGCGCTTGCTTCGTTGCGTGTGAAAGACCAGGACATTGTCCTGCCCGTCGCACGCGAGTCGCTCCTACAGCTTTTCTTGGAGCGGACCATCTTTCTCCTCGTGTTGCTGCCGCTGGCCACGCCTGGTCTCATCCTCAACTCGCCGTTCTACTTTCTCGGTACGTATAAGGGGACAGTGACGAGGGACTTTGATCAAAAGAACTCATTCCGACTGTTCTGCATCAGGTACCAAGCTCAACAAGCTGGCAGGGTTTGTCGAGTCGCAGTCCATGTTCAAAATCATGGCTGCTGGGTACGTTCTTCTTTTTTTCCGATTATCCAGCAAAATGCGTGGGATCTAATAGTGTCTCTTTTCCCCACAGTGTACTCGTTCCTGTGCAGTGGCTCTTTCTAATCCTCGTGGCGTGG
>JAADWA010000730.1:0-16166 GCA_023335935.1 Pythium phragmiticola
CCCCCCCCCCCCCCCCCCCCCCCCCCCCCCCCCCCCCCCCCCCCCCCCCCCCCCCCCCCCCCCCCCCCCCCCCCCCCCCCCCCCCCCCCCCCCCCCCCACAGCGGCGCTCTCTCCCGCTCTGGCAGTCTCAAGTACAGAATGTTCGCCTATTCCGTGCAGCACACAAACTTTACGCTGAATTATGCGCAAGTGTTATGCAGAGGTTCTCCTTGCTGGCAGCTTGGAGTGTTGCTGAGACTGTGTGATGAATCCTAAATCCCAAAAGCTACACGTTCTATCACAAGAAATATATGTGTGATCCCATATCACCATTAAATCATTATCAGGGAGTGAGTAGTGGAGTGATAGTACAGTATCAAGCCCCATTCTCATCCTCCTCCATCGCGTTTAACGGTCTGAACCCTTAGTTGGGTTCACATATCTCATCCACACGTCACAGATCTGTGAACGTCCACGAGAACCCAGACGCGCCACCTCGACATTTTCTGGTGATGCCACAAGGCGATCTCCACAGTGGAGATACAGGACCTATACAGAGACCATAGAGGATTACGTGAAAATTTGGGGAGCCTTCATACACGAAGTGTGTTCTTTTCGCAGAAGGGTTTTCTTGTTTCTCTTTTGACTCAATGAAGTGAAGAAGGGATGAGCCGGAAAGCGTTTTCTTCCAGCTTTTCTATGTCCATTTCCGTAAATACCACATATCTGTCCATATTGAGTGGTCCACATGATAGCGTACTTAATCGTGTCTCGATCGATTTCGTACTTTAGAAGAAACTTCCAGTTCGTCTCATATTGGCCATTGTTGTGTTGACTTTTTTGCACTTGCTGGGGCATTTATCTGAGCCAATATTTTTCCCCTTGGCCCGCCATACGCCGAATGATGATCCGAACCTTGACCAACTAAAGACACCGAGGGAACGACACATCTACGGCATCAGTTGGACCAGAATCGAGCGCGCGAGCGTGGCACGAACGTATTGAGAAGAAAAGAGCAGATCAAGGCGCAGCGGCTCGCGCAGAAATCAACGAAATCGCCCTCCGGACGACGCCCCCAGAGCCGTTTGAATACCGCCAACAACAAACCAATTTCCAACAAACAATAACGGGATGGCGGCGTCGCCCCGCGCCATAAGCGCGTATGAGAAACTCCACGCTGGCTTGGACCATGTGCTAGCGCTGTGTCTCAGCGGTGACGACACTGTGCCTGCATCGCTGCGGCTCAGCGCACAGCGCGCGACGTCGCCGTTTGAGGCGTGGCGCAACGTCCGTGCGGTCGCGGCCGAGCGCTATGAGCATGCCATCACAAAGGCAGCGCGCCGCGACGCCAAGCGCAAGCTCAAGGAGCAAAAGGAGGCCGAGCAAGCCGCCGCCGATCCGGAGGACGATGCGCCGTTGCGAATTGTCGTCAAGCCCGCCAAAATCAAGAAAGAAGAAGTCAAAAAGATTAAACCAGAGAGAACGAAACGCAACGGACTCGAGGTTAAGATGCTGGATCTCTCGGGCGCCAACTTGTCGCCCGTACTGACCCACTCCAAGGCGCCACCGCGAGTCAACGATGGTGGACTTGAGAGCCTCGACAAGCTCGTGACCGTTGCGGCGACGACCAAGCCGTTGGTGCGTGTTCCGGTCGTCGAGTCTCCCCGGACAGATCTACTGACTCGCTTACGACGGCTCCCGCTACTAGAAGATGTCGATCCGACGAGCAGCAAGTATCGGACCATTGCCAAGTGGCTCGAGAGTGACGACGGCAAGGACAAGCCCATGAGTACGAGCCTCTCGTCGCTGATCAACAAGCTGCAGAAAAATAGCGTTGCGGTGTCCAGTATCAAGTCGCCATCCAAGCGGCAGGTCCATCTTGGCACCGAGACACTGGATGATCGGTTGAAGAAGGAGCGGTCGCTGGAGAGAAAGAAGAAACAAAACACGAAGAAGACGAACGGAGTCAAGCCCGAGCCGAAGCGACGGAAAGCGATGGGTACGGAGGCGGGTCAGAAACGCAAGTTGGGTGGCTTTGTGGTCGAGCCGGACGAGGTAGAGTACGAGACTGGCGGCTGGGAGCAGGACAGTGAGGCCGAGTACGAGAGTGATGGCGACGCGTCGAGTTCAGATGAGGAGGAAGACGACGTTGAGGTCAAGGCAGAAATGCCAAAGCAGGACGATGTGAAAAGAGAGCCTCGCGCTGTTAGAAATGGAGATAGCGGGGCCTGGCCGCGAAAGTCGACACCGCCAACGTCTACCAAGGCTTCACCCCGGTCTGCTAAGCTGCCCGTGGGCTTGGACCAGCCTTCAATGACTGGCAAGGAACAACTCGCAACGGTTGTGACCAAACTGCGTGAATTCGAGAAGAAGGATGAAGGCGCCAGCACACCCACATATTTATACTACGACCACACATCGAAAGCCAAGGGGTCTAGTGTCGCCTCCATCAAGCAAGAACTCCATGCTGCCGCGACGGCGACTGGAAAGGCCAAGCCGTACAAGACTGACGATGGCACGTCCGAGTCGAACGCCATCGTTTTGGATGACAGCGACGAGGAAGAGGACGACGCCTCAGACGGGGATTTCCAGCTTCGAATCGCACTCCCTGCGGCCCCAGCTTCGCCGGCGCCACGACGCAAGCAGCAGCGAGCACCTTTGCCCATGCAATCAAAAGCGCCAGTCAATCCGCCGCCAAAAGCGACAGGCAAGGCCAAGGGCAAAGCTCCTTTGCACTCCACGTCGACTAAGCGCAAGAATGCCGTGTCAAGCGACGAAGAGGACAGTGACGACGCGGAGACTGGGGAGGCCGAGTTTGTCGCCCTCGGGGAAGACGAGGATTCCTCGACGGATGCGGATGACGACATGTTTGACCTTAACGAAGACGACGTGTATGTGGTCGAGTCCATTTTGGAGGTCAAAAAAGGACGCACGCTCATGACCAACGCCGGGCGCTACACGAAAGACCCGGATCTGTTCCTCGTGAAGTGGGAAGGCTACGACGAGCTCACGTGGGAGCCCGAGGTGAATATCCCCAAGCGCATCATCAACTTGTTCAACGAACGCGAACTCGCCAAGCAGGCCTGTGGTTATCAAATTGACAAGTTTCTCCAGCGCAAAGTCGCGAAGAATTCGACCACGGGCAAGGACGAGATCCTCTATCTCATTCAGTGGAAGGGGCTCCCGCAAGCCTACTGGGAGGTCAAGGCTATGCTGCCGTCCAAGATCCTCGTTTGGCTCGAGAAAACGAGTCGCGCGAGTCTCGCCAAGGCCCCGCTCACTGGACCATCGCCCCGGAAGAAAACCAAGAAGTAGCTGTTCGGGGAAACAAGTTGTCAAAACAAAATGCAAACTGGAGTATTTCAACCCGTTTCGTATGAATAGTCACGTGTCTTTCCACCCATGCTGAGGGGAGAGATGGCGTCTCCACGAGCTCTAGACAATACGGTCGAGTTCCGTCGCGTACGAGAGCATCTCGCCGGCGAGCTTCAGCGACGGGATGTCGGACGCACCGAGGCTTTTTTCGGGGGCCTTGAACCAGATCCGGTTGTCGCGCACGATCCACTCGGGCTTGCGGTCTTGCACGTACGCGTTGAGCTCGGCGACCGAGTCAAAGATGAGCATTTTCTGGGCGTCGTCAATCTCGAGGCACTGGTACGCGATCTCGGCGCAGTCGGCAATGTTCTCACGCACAGTCTGCAGCAACTGCGAGAGGAAAAACTTGAAAAAGGGGTTCGGCACGTTCGCACGGGCCTCGAGCACCTTGTTGTAGCTTCCTTCCATCAGATTCTGCTCGAGCTTGATGCCAAACGCAATGTTGACGTCGTCGCGGCTAGTCTCGGGGATCAGCTCGAGCTGTACTTCACGAACTCCTCATCAGCGCGGTCGATTCACTATACAGTATTAAGCCACCCAGTGTCGTACCTCGTTGTGGAACTCGGCCATGCGGTTCTCGACGAGTAGCTGCAGCAAGCGCGTACCGAGAATCGGATAGTGCAGCGGCGAAGGCGCGAGCTCGGCCCCCACCGACTTGCTGTAATAGACTTTGAGCTGCAGCACGTTGCGCTCAAACGCCGCAATGTCTTCGCTGAGCACGCTAAGGATCGTCGCGCTTTCGAGCACGTGGCGTGCGATGGTCTTCTCCTGCACGGCCGTGGCTGACACGGCCGCGCTGGGCGGCAGCGACGGCAATGTCGTCAACGCGATCTATTTGGTGAATCACAAATGGGTTTCCGTCACTTCTACAGTTGTGTTTTCGCTCGGAATTTCGAGCTTGGGGAGCGTACCTTGAGCTTTGACAGCATGGTCTTGGCGTCCGCGACGCGCTGCGCGTCCACGGCCGCGCGCAGCGCCTCCGCATCCTTCTCTAGTTCCGCCAAACTCATGCTTGTCGTTCGTCTCGAGATCCTGTTTGGTGTTGTTCCTTGCGGGGTTTGGATATAAAGGGGAGTGCGCAACATTCCCGCAACTTTATGCATTCTGGTTACCCTGTAACTGGTTACGTTCAGGTCACGGCAGGGCTACACATCCGCCGCGTTCAAAAACACACGGGGAAGAAAATGAGCGGGCGAGCGTATGCACGGAACCCGAGCGGCGCGCTAGGCGGCGCCACCGACATCGAAAGCTTCGTGCCGCATCGCTTCCGCATCGACGCGCCCAGAGCCACGAACAAAGCCAAGGAATTGGCCATCCGAAGGTGCGAATTCCGGTCGAAAACGGTGTTCTACTCGCGCCACGATCACCTAATTCGCCGACATTCTATTGCAGAGCGATCCAGCGGCGCTGCAAAGAGAAGAACTGGAAAAAGCTGTTGCGCCTACGCCACACACGGCTCGTGCCGCTCGTTTCGCCGACCGACGAGCAGCCATCCGCGGTCGAAAACGGTGCCGAGAAAGTCGAGAAACCAGAGGAAAATACTGTGGAGGCGACGCCCGTGGAGAATGGCAAGAACCACGAGGAGAACGATCAGAACGACACGATCGTAGCGGTAAATGGTGCACAAGAGAATGGCGCAGTTGCCGTGGGGACGAAGGAAGAAAACGAGGCGCTAGTTGAGCAGCAAGCGGCCCTAGAAAAGACCAAGCAGCAACTACAGGTACGAGGGGAAAACTTCAACCCGCTCAAATGATGTTTCCATGAGAGGCTAAAGATTGTGGTCTTTCTGTTGCAGGACATGGAGGCCGAGCTGGCGACGCTGTCGGCCGAGAAACACGAGAAGTTTCAGCAGCTCAAGGACATTTTGATCGCCGAGGCGCGGTCGAAAATGGTTCCACCGATGCCCAAGAAACGCCGCGTCGACTCGCTGGGGTCTGTGGGCACAGGCTCTTCGCCTCGCCTCGCGGGGACTTCTTTTAGTGCCGGTAGCAGTGAGGAAGGCGCCGGGTTGTCGCTGCTGGGTGCACCCAATCCCAGTCTGCTCCGGGCGCAGTCGTTTAGCGGCACGACGCTCGGCCTCTCGACATGTGATACCGCAGCGGCGGTGTCGGGCAAGGACACGAAGCGACTGTAGACATGAAGATGAAGGAGAGAAGAGAGAGTACAAACGAGATCACTGGGGGGTATGTTGTATTTGGCCAGGAAGTGTATGGAATCAAAGAGTCGCCCGCGTCCCTTCGTGCTGTTCGTGTTTGCACTCGTGGGTGTGAAGAAGAATGCTCGCATTGGAGACGAAAGAGCAAGTCAAGAGCATGAAGAGACATGGCGACGAAATAGGAATCGATGCCGCGGTGGACGCGACGGTCGACGTTGAAGCCAACACAAAAGACGACGTGGGCGACGGCGTCCGTGACGTCGAGATGGCAACGGTACCAGCCAAGCTCCATCATCAAGACGACCAAAGCAACCCTGACGTCGTCGACGTATCAGCGAACACCACGGGTTTCCACCGCTCTCTTGGCACGCGCACGACCGGCAAAACGGCAAAGAAGCCGTTCCTTCGCGACGAGTCGGTCAAGCGCATTACGCACACGCCTGTGCCGTTTGGCTCACTCTCGGAAGCTTTTTCCTTCGCGGTATTTGTGCTGCTCTTTCTGCTCGCGACTTCGATCGTGGACCAACACACGCACGGCTTTTTCTTTTCCAACCGCGTGCGGGCGGCGCTGGTCGAGCGGGACTTTGAGATCGCGATCCAGCAAGGCACGTCATCATCGTCGTCGGTGCAAAAGCAGTTTATTGGGATCCACGATCACACTGACGTGTGGGCTTTTCTGCAAGGGCCGTTCCTCGACGCTGTGTATGGCACGAGCCTGATCAGCGACACCGACAAGGACGCCCAGGCCAAGGCCGGCACGAGGATGCTGTCGTACAACCGCCTTCTCGGTGGCGTGCGGTTCCGCGCACTACGCGTGCTGCCCGAGAGTTGCCCGTCACTCACTCACATCCCCGAGTATTCGTCGCTCGTACCGTATTGCTACGGTCGATTTTCTCCAGCAGTCGAGCAAACCATGGGCTATGGACCAATCCTCAACAGCGCCGACCTGACGGCGGCCAGCAGCTACAAACTGGCCCAAGCGTTTTTCGCCGACAAATCGACCACCAAGACGTACGCCGACTTGCTCACGTGCAATAGTGACTGTGAGCGACGCTGCGGTGACCAGTTTGGTGTCGAGCGGTACCGGTACACCAAGCAATGTACGGCATCGTGCAGTATCCACTGCAAGTGCCTTTACGAACAGCCCGTGGGGTTCACGAATTTGTGTCCCGACCCGAATCCAAACGGCGCCGGCGCCGCACTGCCCACACCCATCTATTCGTATAATTGGAGTGCCGCGTCCACGACGGGGGCATCCAGCGTCGCGGCCTACACGGCAGCGTACCCTGGCTCGGGCTACGTCGTCGACCTGCCATTGAACGCGAGCCTAGCCACACAGCTTGTCGCAGAGATGAAGCAAAACCGGTATTTGGATCTTGCCACGCGTGCGCTCGTCATTGATATCACGGTCTATAACGTGTACCTCCAGCTCTTCAACTTGGTCCAGTTTGTGATCGAATTTCCGGCAAGCGGTGGCGTCTTTGCGTCTTTCTCGGACGCCGTGGTCGACTTGTATCAGTACTCGACGCCCGCCAATACCTCGCGAATCGTGCTGGAGCTGCTGCTCATCGCATTCATCGCGTGGCGATGGAAAGTGTTTCTCTACAAATGGTATTCCGTGGGCGTGCGCGAATACCTTGCGTACGATCCGCTTTGGCACGCGATCGAGTGTGCCCACCTCGTCATGTGGCTCGTCGTGATCGCCTTCCGCCTGTACGTGATCGACCTGAGCTACGGCACGCTGAGCGGCTCGATCGCCACGGCACTTTCGACATCCTCCCCATCGCAGATCCCAACGTACCGCTTGCTTGCGAGAGTCCGTGAGATCGACGCAATCCTCAACAGCGTGAATGCCGCGTTGGTGTGGATGCAGCTTCTCAAGTACACGCAGATGAGCAAGCGCATGCTGCTGCTGCTGCGCACACTGCGCCGCGCGAGTATGGATCTGCTGTGGTTTCTCGTCTACTTTATGACGTGCATCTGTGCGTTTGCGCAGATCGGGTTCCTCTTGTTTGGCCTGCAGCTCGCGCGGTTTCGCTCGTGGGGCGTGGCGGTCGTGACGCTGCTACAGGCTGTGGCCGGCGATCTCGAGTACGCGACGCTCGTGGACGCGCATCGCGCGCTCGGGCCGATCTACTATGTCGCGTTCTACTTGTTGCTGCTGTTGATCCTGCTCAATGTGTTTCTCGCGATCATTAATGACGCCTACGTGCAGACACTGAGCGAGCAAGAGGAGCTAGATGAGGCCGAAGAGGCCGCATTGGTGCAATCCGAACGCTCGGCCGAGACGACTGTCGACGCCAATGCGGATGTGGAAACGCAATTGCGTCGACTCGAACGACGTGAGCTCGAGCAGCTTCGCAAGTACCCGTTCTCCAAGGGCATCGCACCGGCGATGCGGCTTCTCGCCGCGGATCTTAAGCGCTCGCTGTACGAGCTGCGAATGGGCAAACGCATCTTCAAAGTGGACCCCATAGTCACAGACATGCGAGGTGTCCTAGGTGAGTCTGCCTTTCCAGGTCACATCGGTGGTACTCGGGGCGTCGCGTCTCGCAAGCTCACTCTCCAAGTCAAGCGGCAGCTCGAAAAGCAGATGCAGCTCCAAGAACTCGCGCGGGATGCGAAGCGTGCGCAACAAGAAGAGGCGCAGCGTGACGTACTGGAGACTCAGCAGCAAGAACTGGCGGCGCGGCTCACGACACTTGTAGATAGCAACCGCGAAAAGACACGCCGCATGGACGACATGGAGAATGTACTGGGCTCGATCGAGAAGCTGTGCCAGCAGCTCGTGGCTGCCGCGATGGAGGATCTCCCGGCAACGCCCAGGCGACCCACGACCACGGCCGTGGCAGCGACGACGCGCCCGCTCACGGGATCCAATGCACTGGCGATGGCGCTCCAGCGGCAAAAGTCGACAGGCAAAGCGCTCGGGAACGGTAAGACGACCGAGGGCGAGATCGAGGAGATCACGCTGTAGCAACCACATGAGAAACGAACAAAAAGCGATGGGATCACTTGTTTGAGTACTTTTGCGTTAGAGCACGGGTGGGAGTGGCTACGTCGAAGGGAGAGGCGGTTGCGGTCGCTGTGGAGGTATCCGCTGCTGAAGTGGCTCGGTGGTGGTCGTGGTCGCTCGCGTATCGTCTTCTTTCCGCGCCGAGATACGAGGCGCCAGCGGTGCTTGTGCGGTCGCTGCCATCGCCGGGGAAAGCGAGGTGACGGCTGTGGCAGTGTCCAAAGGCGTCGTGGAAGTGGCGACCCGTCGTCGCACGTGGCCTGACGCACCTACCGTCGTCGCAGTGAGCGCCATCGGTTTGCCGTGGGGAGGTGACGTCTTGCCGTCGAGGATCGTTTGCCGTCGCCCCACAGTGGCGGACGCATCCGGTCGCTTGTGGCCAAAGAGGGGTGTGAGCGCGACCATGCCATTGCTGATCGAGACGCGCGGGCCACCGCCTTGGGACGGCGGTCTCGCTGGGATCTGCGGGCGGTGTAGCGGTGCTGCCCCAGTGGAGCAAGCGGGCGACTGCGTGCCGTTCGTGAGCAGCACGAGGTTGCGCCCACCTCTTACGGAACTGGGCCGTCGCACAGGGAACGAAGGGTTATGTCCGTGAGCGGCAGGTGACGTAGCCGTTGAGATTGACACGTGGTGTCGCGGTGACGGCTGAGCTGTCGCGGACGACGTCCCGGTCACGTCGCTTGCTCGTCGTCGCTGGTGGCCACCGAACGATTCGCTCGTGATCGCGGTCGTGCTGCTCGGCGCTTTCACGGGAACCATTTCTTTCTCTTTGGTACGAATGCCCGTGGACCGCACTTCTTCAGTCGTGCCGGCGACAATCTCGGGACACCGCGGCGTGCCGTCCGATTTGTCAGTCGATGACGAGGCAGGAGGTTGGGAGGGCTGAGGCTGAGGACGCCCTTGCGACTGCTGCTGCTGTGATGGTGGGGCCGGCTGGTCTTTCATGACGCGAAGCAACTTGCTGCAAAGGCACCCGTGCAATAAAGATTCATAAGTCTCCCCAACAGGAAAGCAGTTCCAGCCACGAGCAACAACGGTACTTGTAGAGAAGATAGAAGGCGGCCGTGAGATGGTTGTGGGCTTTGTGGGTCAGGGCATCCTCGATGTCGACTGGATCCAGTCCAACGGTCGCAAGCTGGCTCAGGATGTGGTGGCGCAGCCTCGGATCGTCGTAGCTTGTGGCCATGGCCACGCACCGCGGCACGTGCGCGTGCGAGCTCTGGAACCATGGGTGCTGGCGAATCATCTCGGTCGTGTACCGCTTCTCTGGATTCGTCTCAAAGATCCGGCGGATGAGATCTTGCACGGCCTATTGGTAAAGAAGCGAAATGGTCAGAGAGAGTGTGTGGCGGTGCGTTACGTCGGGAGTCTTTGCGCCTCCGTACGTGGGAGAGAAACGGCGGCATCTTGTAGTCGGCACTGAGTATTTTCTTGTACAGCAAGTTGGTGTTGCTGTCTTCAAACGGCAGGTACCCACAGACCATGGCAAAGAGCACGACCCCGAGACTCCACACGTCGGCCAAGGGGCCCTTGTATAGCTTGCCCTGGATCATCTCGGGCGCGGCATAGCAAGGCGAGCCGCACGCCGTGCGTAGTAACCGGCCCGCGTCGTGGGTGTTACTCAGTCCAAAGTCGACAATCTTGACAAGCACACCCGTGGGCATCCCGGCACACGACTGGAGCAGCAGGTTCTCGGGCTTGAGATCCCGGTGCGTGACTTCGTTTGCGTGCAAGTAGTCGAGTCCGTCGACGATCTGCTGGAACAGCACGACGGCCTCGGTCTCGCGGATGCGGTGGTGGGCGACAATGTACTCAAACATTTCGCCGCCGTCGACAAACTCCATGATCAAAAAGATCCGCTCGGGCGAGTCAATGACTTCAAAGAGCTGAATCACGTTCACGTGGCGGTTGCGCTTGAGGATCTTGATCTCGCGCGCCACGCGTTCGACGTCGGCAACCTCGACAATGCGCTTCTTCTCGAGGATCTTGACCGCGACCTTTTCGCCCGTGAGCAAATGCAGACCGAGTTTCACTTTGCCGAACGTGCCCTTGCCAATGGTCTCGCCCAGCGCATAGTCGCCCACGACATCCCCGGCGTTCTGGGCTGTCCTCGAGGACGCACCATGTATTATTCCTGGGCGTTGGGAAGCCACCGCAGGTCTGGATGATTGCGGCGGTGTCGCGGGCGTGGCGGTGGATTGATTCTCTTGCGGTGGCGCCTGCGAGATCATGTGGTGCGCTGATTTCTTGGGCGACGAGGACGACGGTTCGAGTGTCGTGGAGCTGTCCATGGCAGCGCGGACGCCCCGCACGGTCATCACGCTGCGGGAACGACAAGTCGCACTCCGAGCAGTCCGTGTATGGCCGCCCAACCACTCGCTTTCTCTCACAATCGCCGGCAAATCAGGACCTACGCCGTAGTAGGACAGAGCTCCCCAACGCGGTGGCAATACAAGTGACAAGACCGCCAACGTCAAGCTATTCCGAAACGCCGGTCAGACGGCTCGATTCTGTATGCTGCCAAAAGTGCTAAGTCGAGTCGCGCTAAGAATACTTCCGACGGGGAATTGCAATCTACTGGATCTGGTGAATGAGCAGCTCCACGGGCCGCAGACTCGCGTCGTTCGTGAGCACGACGTCGTAGAGCGCGAGGTAGTCCTCGAGCGACTCGTGCACGTGGACGTTGAGAAAGCCGACGCGGATGATCTCGTCCTCGGTCACGTCGAGTCCCTTCGCCATGTTGATGTCCCCGCGTGAGTCACCGAGCAACAGAATGTTGCGGCGCTGCTGCATCTGGCACGCGCGGTAGAACGGTGTGTCGAGCAGTACGCTCGCGTTCTTGTTGAAGCAATGAATGAGCTAGGGAGCACATAGAAGAGCGCTCGTTAGAGAAGGTCTGGGCACCGCTTCTATCCAGCCGTACGTACGCTTCCCTGGAAGCCCGTGAGCACGCCCTGCTTGTCAAACTGCATCATGTTGGACACGACGTGGACGTTTGCGGGCGTTCCGGCGAGTCCGTCGCGCCGGAACTGCTGGTCCAGCACTGCGTGGATCACGTCGTAGAGCCCCGCCGAGAAGATGAGCGTCGGCACGTTTTCCTGCGCCAGTACACGGAAAATTTCGCTGAACCCGGGGCGGAAGAGCAGCTCGCTGTGGGCCACAGCGTCGCGGATCTGCTGCTTACGTAATTTGGAGTTGACCAGCACATTGTGGGCACTTGTCCACCTACAGGATCCAATGTCTCCTGTTCAGCCAACGAGGATGTCCTCTTGCCGCGGTCCAGAGAGAAAGAGATACCGTACCACTCGACCATGTACGGCAGCTTCTCGTCCTGGGTCATGGTTGGCGACATTTCAATGGGAAAGTACTTTTGGAACAGCTCCTTCTCGGCCGCCGTGACCGAAGGGTCCACAAACTTGCTCGCCATGAGCACGCTGTGGCTGCTGCTGGCGTGCTCGCCAGAAGGCTTGAACTGCGGCGTGAGCGTCTGGTCAAAGTCCGCGATCACGATCAGCTTGTCGAGTCCGTCCGTGCAAAACTTTTTCCACTTGCGCGCGAACTCATCTGGCGTTTGCACACGCATCGCACTGAGTTTCTAAGACGCTACATACTCCCAGACCACTTTGAATCTTACCTGGATCGCGGACGATCATGGACGGCTTGGCGTGCATGGTTCGTTTGGACGCGATCGACGGCGGCGCAGCTTCGGCGCGGCTGCAGTACGGAGGGCACGCCGCTGCAGTTGCGGCCGACAGCGCGAGCCCCACGGGCACAGCGCAGCGCAAGCGGGAGAGCAGCATTGCGGTTTGAGAAATGCTGCGAATCGACAGCTGCACTAGTGACCATCACTCTGGGTGACCCGATCCTGACCATCACTCGTGAGTCCGAACGTGAGACTCCACTCTGTTGGCAAATTCTACTGAACACGAGTTCACCCCACGGCTCGCACAGGTGCAGAAGACCCTGGACAAGAAATAAGCATTCAAACGAAGACGGCGAGGTTGAATGACTCAGTGAGACCCCTTTCAGTCAGTCAATCAAGAAACCTTCAGCACACCGTTGAAAAGCACTGGCGCCATTCTGCGATGAACTATGCCGAGATCTTGATGACGAACAACGGTATCATCTACGTTGAGTTGTGGATACGGGGTTCGCCAAGCAGCGATGGTTGTCACCACGAGTGGTATGGAGCCACACCAACGCGTCGAGTTGACAGAAGCTGGCAGTGGAGGAAGTCAGAGCGACGGGCTCCATGCGCGTGGAGTCCTTGACTGTGCGGAGGCAGTGGGGAGGGGGTGAATGCGATCTATTCTTCGCGAGCTCGTGACTACAGCCGGCGCCGATATCAGCCTCGTCAGTGCGAACGGCAGTACAGTACTGTACGGCGCTGAGTACTCTATCGCGTGCTGGTCATCGAGATAGAGTGGCTGGTGGAGCTCGCGATGGCAGTGCACAGCAGCGCCCATGACACGAAGACGCGAGTGGGACCCATAGACATCAACTTCAGTCACGTTGGGTACTAACTGTGGCCTTGATACAGAAGTGTCCCGTGCAAATTGCTCGCCAGCCATGTAAGATTACAGGTGCCGTGCCATCCAATCCAATCGTGGGTCTTGGTAACCAAGACCCACGCGACTACAGTCCGATATATTACTAAGTACTTAGAAGTAGTAGTAGACACAGGAGCTTCTGTTCCGTTCACGCAACATTATACTTAGGCGAGGCCACTCCAGTAAGTGGAGATACCCTGCGCGAACGCAATGAACGCGCGGACCATCTTGACACCCTGCGGACGGATCGTCGACTCGGACGCAATGAAGTCCGAGCCGGACATCTCGATCGTGAACGCAGGCCTCTTCAGCTCCTGGAAGACGGCGTCGAGAAACGTGCCGTAGGCCAAGTACAGATCCGAGCTGAGCATACTCGTGTAGTCACTGCCCGCGGCCTTGGCCATCGCGTCGCCGAGCACCTTGAGTTTGGGGCCGAACGGCGCCGGAGGCGTACTCTTCTGGTTACCGTGCGAGCGGAGGATCTGTCCGCCGTACGAGTGCATGTCGATAGCTCCATGCGGCAGGAGGTTCTTGACGTATTCCCACGAGCCAACGGTCTCAGGCTCACTCAGCACGCCCGAACCTCCATAGTCTTCCTGATACGGGGCCGCGTCATGCTTGTCAAAGAACGCCGCCGGTGGGTAGTTGCGGTTGATATCCACGCCCACGTAATTCAGCATCGTCTTTTTGCGGTTCTTGCGCCAGAGACGCGTCGTGCTCCACGTAAACTGGTACCCGTCGAGGTTCAAGATGGGCACAAAGTGCCACTCGTACTCATTAAAGATGGCCGTGATGGTCGGGTCCTTGGCACGAAGACCGTCCAAGAGCGCTGCCATGGTGTAGAACGTCGAGCTGCCGGAAATCCACTCACGCGCGTGGATCAAACCCTGAGTGTATAGCGGCTTGCGACCCGTGCCCGTGGAGATCTTGTAGCCCGGGATGATTCGACCTTCGACCGTCTTCGCGATCTGCGGAATCTTGGAAAAGATCGTCGGGTTCTCAGCCACGAGCTGATCAAGAAACGCAAACACTTCGTTCGGCTGGCGGAAACAGTCAAAGAACACATTGTCGACGTAGCTAGTGGCCGAAATCTCCTCCAGGAAGCGGCTTCCCTTGCCCTTGGCGCACGTCGCACGGGCGACCGCGCGGGCCTGCAGCAACTCCTCCGTGTTCACCGGATCACGCATGATGAGCGTCTGGTTCGCAAAGATCCGGGAACGTCCGTTCGGGCTGCCCTGGAACCTCGCGACTTCCGCCTCGGTGGCATAGATGTCAGCCTTGACCTTGTCGTCGCCGGCGCGTTCCACGCGCCACACATCGAGGTCTCCGTGGGCACGCAACTGGGCGTCAAAGACGGACTTTGGAGCCGTGACGTGGAAGAGCTGCTTGGGCTCGGCCGAGACCGAAGTGGACGCGCTGGCGAGCGCAACCGACGCGAGTGCGAGTAGCTGGAGAACCTTCATGGCTGGGGCTTTCGTGGACGCCTTGGAGGGTGAATTAGAAGGTGAGAACGCAAAGATGAACGCTGACTCAAACACGTGCGCTTTCTGTATGCAATTTGCAGTGTCTTGCCGTACAGAACGGGAAACCTTCGAGCATCAGCGTCACGTACGTTATCAGATTGAATGCACCGGTGACCCGTCTATGTGCTACCTAGACTGGTCCAGTCCCCGCACTGTCCACTGTGTGTGACTCGAACTGGACTGACTGTCTCTCACTGGCGATGAATCAATGCTGGTTGTGTCCCAGGTTGTCATGGCACGGGCCCACCGGCGGCGGACCATGGCGACAACTTGATTGATGGGATCGAGAATATTGGTAAGGGATTTTTGAGGGATTTATTATAGTGACCCCCCCTCCTGACGGGAGTTCTGTCAGTTCTGTCACACTATACAGTAGTTTCCAGTCCCCTGAATGTAATTTCCTGTTGTAGGGTGTCGTTTTGCCTGTCCTCACCTAATCAGATTACTAGTACAGTATGTATTATCGATTCAAGGAAACAGCATCGGTTAGTCACGACTTGTGACTCACAAATGGCGAGCCCACACGTGTAACCAACTTGGTGCCGTGCCATCCAATCCATGTTGGAAGTTGCTCGAGCACTCTGTGCTGGTCATTAAGTACTAGTCGTAGTAGCATAATGACAGTAGTGGCAACTGTATGTCGGCGCAAGCTCGACCCTCAGTACTGTACTGCACTGTTTGAGATCTGTGTTGAGCAGGATGAGTCGTGCCATGACACGAAGACATGAGTGGGACCAATAAACATCAACATCAGTCACCTTTCGTACATATCTAGGCCAGCCAGTGGTCCAGTGGCTGAACTTCAACCACTGGTTGTATGGTGGACGTGAGTAACGGCGACTATCGCCGTTTCTCCCCGACAGCCTTGGTCAGTGACGTCACACTCATCCACATTGGTAGCCCATGTTAGTGGGTACGGTGTCACTGATCGAGGCTGTCGCATAGCGCATGACAAATTGGACTGCGTCCAATGCGTACAGCACTACAGCGTCTCATACAGGCTATGGACAGAGGTTCATGAGAAGCCATGCCATCCAAAGACCAAAAAAGTGGGCGCGTGTTCCGGTTGCTGCCTCATCAGAATCGATTCGCTACAGAAAGATGCCGGTTCTAAATTCCTTTGGATCCGCGTAAAATCAGATTAGGTGAGGATATTTGGTAAATGGGTGCCATCCGAATCCAGAGCCTGCAAACGGTCCACTTACAGTTTGCTGGTGGACCGGACCGTGCGCAGTGGATCGGTTTACTCAATCTGAGAACGGAGGTGAAGATGGTTCCCCAACAACTTGAGTCACAACCAAAGGTTTCCCGCACACTCTACGAACTGTAAACTCTCGGGTCGTACACGCTCGATACAAATGCACGACAGCTCTCCACTGTTGTGCGAGCTGATAAGGTTTCAGCCAGGTCTGTGAGCGTTCATCTGAGCGTTCTCACTTTCTAATTCACCCTCCAAGGCGTCCACGAAAGCCCCAGCCATGAAGGTTCTCCAGCTACTCGCACTCGCGTCGGTTGCGCTCGCCAGCGCGTCCACTTCGGTCTCGGCCGAGCCCAAGCAGCTCTTCCA
>JAADWA010000731.1:0-16128 GCA_023335935.1 Pythium phragmiticola
CGCGCATCGACCACAAGTTCGACCTCATGTACGCCAAGCGTGCGTTCGTGCACTGGTACGTGGGCGAAGGCATGGAAGAGGGCGAGTTCTCGGAGGCGCGCGAGGATCTCGCGGCGCTGGAGAAGGACTACGAGGAGGTCAGCGCCGAGACTGCTGAGGGCGAGGGCGAGGAGGACTTTGGTGAGGAGTACTAATTGGTCGCCTCAGGTTCCGACGTCAGTTGTGTCCCGTAAGCATTGGCATCCCTCCGATCCCACTTCGTAGTGATCGAGTCGTAGCTGTGCTCATCAGACGATGCATTTTCTAATCAAACATGGACCATTGTGTCGTGACAAAAGGTGTGTTCGATGGAATTAATCTTGTACTACAGGGCTGGCGCCGAAGCTCTCCCACACAACTTTACGGGTCATTGTGGAGTACTACTAGTACATTCAGAAGTGGGAAGGGTGAGGCCATGGTTTGTCCTGGTGGATGACACGGGTTCGTAGACTGGCTGACGATTGCTTTTTGTGTGGTTTCGCTGTATCTCTCTTGGGTTCTGGTTTGGGTGCGGAATGGACTGGAAGGAAGCGGCCGACGGACACATTGAATACCGATGGGCGTGAGGAGCGTCGTGAAGGAAGCCGTGAGCTTTTCGCTCACACGAGGCAGCCGTAGTCGGGCGATATCTGGAGGAAGACGTCGTCGAAGAAGCGTTCGCTGTTGTAGTCAATATTTTGGCTGGGCTGGTCGCTGCTGACTTGATCGTCGTCGTGGCTGCTGCGATCGTGGAGCGCGGGCGGACGCATCTCCTCATACTTGTCGCTGCCATTCATGTCGTCGTTGTACTGGTCTCCGGTGTGGCAGCGCGTCGTATGGCTGGTCATCGCGGCTTGCTGCTTGTCGATGCCTGCCTCGTGGAGGTAGTGGTCGTAGCTGCCGTACGGGTACTTGAAATGGCCGGACGACGAGACCATCGAGTCCTTCAGCCCGAGGCGGTGCGACATACTGGGCAGTTCCGACGTGAAGGTGCCCATGGGTGCCTTTGGCATGTGCAGTGAGGTCATGTAGCTCTGGAAAAGGAAATATCGAACAGGTTCAGTACCAGACAAAGGAAATAAAGAAACATAACTCGACTCACCGATTGCTGCTTGCGGATCAACCGCAGGTGGGAAGGAGCAGAGAAATCTCCAAAAGTCTTGTCGTTCTCCGCCGGCGAAATGCTGCAGTCCGAGAAGGACGCCGAGCCGTAGCGCGGACTCTGCGACGATGTGTACGAGTCGTCGTCGCCCGAGTCGTCTTCGTCATTGTCGTCATCGTCCTCAAAATGGTGCATGGGGATGCGGCCCGAGGGATCAATGCCTGAAGAGAGAAAGAAAAGTGGGATGATTAATTCACACTAAATCAATGACCCGTAGTAAGGAACAGAAGCACGCACCGTAAGTCTCGGGCGACATGAGCTTGTCAAGCTGCTTCTTGAAGGTGGCGTACTGGTACTGCTGCTTATCGTTGAGTGCACCCTGGTCCTTACACCGATTGAGTTCCTGCAGTGATCGCTTGAGACTGCGGACCTTGCGGTAGGGCCAGTGGCGGATGCCGATGGCGCGGCACCGCTTCTTGAAGGCCGTGGCGCGCACGCCAAACTTTTCAGCTGCGGCCTTGAGTGGCAAGTGGAAGTGGAGACTGAAAGCTTCGAAGTTGCAGGCGGGAGACATGAGTAGCATGGCCTTTTTGGTCTGCGGGATCCGGGCGTCGACCGAGATCGAGCCCGAGTTGGGGCTGCGGACGTACTCTCCTCCGTGGTGGGCCGGCGGGTGGTACTGCATGTCCTCCATGGCCGTGGAGAGGTGCGGCATGTGGAGAGGCGCCCCACTGAGACGGTCAACAGATCCGCGGCTGGTCATGGCACTTCGTGGTGGTTGGTCGTTGGTCGAGACGCGATGACGACAGCGAAAGAGAAGGAATGAGAGGAGAGGGAACGAACAGGAGAGCACGGGGACCGTGGCCAGCACTCCAAGGTAAAGCACAGGAAGAAAAATCGAATGACCGAACACGGCGACAGGGGAGTGCAGGGCAGGGCAAGCGTCAGCGGCGCACTAATGTGAGGCTACGTTCCACAAAAAATCCCTGCCGATGACAGCCGGAGGTTACGCCCTTAAAGTGGTCTATTTGTTCCAGAATCGCGCCAACGATAGCCGGAGGTTACGCTCTCAGCATGGTTTATTTGTTGCCCCAGACTCGGCCATTTTCACGACTGCCAAGTATACATCGTGGACCGTATACTTGCCCACTTCAACTTCGAGGATTGCACGCCTTCGAGCCAAAGAACTCCGATATTTTGAGGTATACATGCACACGGGTGTGTAGTGGTATACGCGATTGAAAGGCAGAAAGATTCACCGGGGGTAGGTGCTCTGTTTGTTTCTTCTTTATTTTCACGTTTTCTCTTTTTGATTGTGCGGGTTCACATTGTCAGCCTACGTACGTACCAGGCCAACACCCTGTTTTTCGAAAGATCAGGGCGTCCAGCAACGCTAAGGCTGAAACGAAACGCCCTCACTTGCCCCTCCTCTTGTACGCTACAGTACTGTACTGAACACCCAACAATCCAACACCAGTGGATTCATGCTCGCTGTCCACATGGAGAAAGGAGCGGCATAATGTCGAGTTGCCAACGTTTAACGCATCAGCGGCTCTTCCCTGTTGTCGACTATTGCACGGGCAGCGACCCTCTCGTGACCCGGACTCGTCGACGGCTGCTGAGTCAAAGACCACTTTTTCAGCGTCCCGCAAAGTGACCTTCCGTGACGCGCTACATGACTCGCATGCGCCTGTTCAGCTCACAGCTTGCCGCGTCTATTCAGCTCCAAATGGATACATTCTGGAGATGTACCTTGTTGATGCAAAGACGAAGTCTACCAGTCTGGGAGATTTTCCTCAGCAATCAGGAGAAATACGTTTGCTCGACGTACGTGGGCCGGCCGTCCTGTTTGCTTCCGTTTGTTTGGGACCCCAAAGATGTCGATTCGACCTGCCGACCCGATGGTCGTTTCTGTCGAACCCTCGTTAGAGATCCACGTAACCCCTTTTTGGGCAACTGTTCACTTAAAATTTAAATAGAAGTTTCTCGTTAAGACAGGATCTTGAAAGGGCACCGTTTGGGCTCGCACAAGACACGAAACGTTGACGAGCTGGGTTGTCATACGCACTTCAACTCAGCCACCGCTCTGTGGTCTGTAGCGCTAGCAGATCGGTGGTCGACAGCCCATCATGAAAAATCCAAAACAAATAATGCAGAAGCTTTTCATAGGAATCTGAGACGCTTGAGGGCTGTACCAAGCGCTGTGCTAGCAACCGTCTATTTTCTTCTAGCTCATTACACATGTGAAACGGCATTCTTTTCCCACTCTGTTCCGGGAGCGTTTCTCGTTTGGGTTTGTTTGGAGCAGCAACGTTCTGGGTTATCTTCGGTTTCTTTCCCACCACCACCAGCTCCGATAGACTCACACGCCAGACTCTTTGGGACTTGGTTCCTCAAGTGTTCGTTTCATTTACTCGTATTTCATTTCTTGTTTGTGCTGCCAGTAAAATACAACAAGGGGATGCGCATTGATCGCGTGGCAACTTCAACCCCATGAACTGGCGTTCAGTTTTTGTAGACTCGTAGAGGAGATGAGAGCCTTATCTCCTTCAACGGCGCTGAACACAGAACTGATCGAGAACTGGTACGGTATTTCGTGAGTGTGTGTGTGTTTTTGTGGCCCATCCGATACCGGTATTGGAAGCTAATGGATAGCAACCTTGCCGGCCTCGTGCTTTCTCGCGACGTTTTTCTTTCTTTGCTTGTGCGTGAAGAAGAGTCGCATGGGTCCTGCATGCACGGAGAAAAAGCGATGCCCCCTTCCCTCGCCTGACATGATGCTTCTCACGCCCGTGGATTGCGACTAACCAGACGCCTCAAGTGACGTCGCAGTGAGGGAGACATGTTGGGAGGAAGCGGCCAGCCGCCGACCTCTCTGAGCCGACGCAGCTCAAGCTCTAGCCGACGGGCGAACTAAACGCCCCCAGAAGACGCCACTACACAGCCTCCGAGCCGTTGGAAACAAGAGAAAGAAAGAAAACATGTGTGTACGCGATTGCCGGAGCCGTCTTAACGGTCAATCCGTCCCGTGTGTCATATTCTTTGCCATGGCAACAGTCTAACCGTCCGGGATATGTCATTATTTTCGTTCCCGTTTATTTCTCTCTTCTGCTGGCGTTTATGTCAGCCGACCCGAGTGGTCGCTCAGTGTCTCGCCTGCTGCTGACGTCGTCGCTGTGAGACTGGCAACCTCGGCATAGATCTTGGCAATTTCCTCGGCTGACACGGCGTCGCCCGTGAGCAGCGGATCACTCGGCGGCTTGCCGTTCTTAATGGGGAACGCCTTGGTTGTGAGCAGGTTCAGCAGTCGTTCTTTCGCCAACAGCTTTTCAATTAGCCGCTGCCTCTCAACGGCATTCAGCCGCATGTGGTGGTCGCTAACAAGCGTCGCCATCGATCCGCTGCTTTCCAGCCGTCGCGAAGACCCAGCAACCACTCCATTATGGATTGCTGGCATCACCACAGCCGTGGGCGAGGCCATTGCCGTGGAGGCAGCAGCAATCTCACCACGGACGTCGTGAATGCACTCCTTTAAGATCATCTCCAGTTCCGTGCGGTTTTGCAGTTCGCTCTTGTAGGCCGACCGCACCTGCTGCAGGTTGCGGCGCTCGACGTCGAGCACGCGCTTAAGCCGCTTGATGATCTCTTTGTATCGGTTGTCGGCTTCGAGGGCGGCAGCACTGCTCATGAGCCCGAGTCCGCTTGACGACGCCGTGGCGACGATCCCCGTGGCAGTCGTGGGTCGGGATGACAGCACCATACGATTTGATGCGTCTCTTGGCACAACGCGTGGCAATGCACCCATGGATACTGACGCCGCCGTCGAGGAGGACAAGGAACCGCTGCTGCGTCCCGTGTCGTCCTTGAGCTCTTCGAGCTGCTGCTGCAGCGATTCGTACTCGCTACGAAGCCGCACGTTATCTTTCTTGACGACCACGAGTTGCTTGACAAGAAATTCACGGTCGTTTTCCTGGGTCGTAAACTGCGTCTTGAGCCGCTGGTTCTCGCGCGTGAGGCTCTGGTTGAGCCGGTCGAGCCGATCGGCGAGCTCTTTGGTCCACTCGACCTCGGTCTCGAGCTGCTTGCTCTTTTCGATCCAAGCCGACGCACCATCGTCGGTCTTGTTCTTCTCCGACTCGAGTTCTTCCTGGACGCTGTACAGCCGCGCTCGAAACGCACGCAGCAAGTCCTTCTCTTGGTCTGTGTGACAGAGCAGGAATAACAAGTAATCGGTAATCCAATTATCCGAGGCCAATCCAATTAAAACCACTCTTCTCACCTTGCAAGATTTTGCTTGTGCGGTCCTGCACGTGGTCGACGTTCTCGATGATCGCGCGGTGCATCGTGCGGAGCTTGTCCATGGTCGCATCGACCGAGTTTTCCTTGGTTTTCTTGGCGCGCGTCTCGTTGAGCTGCGCTTCGAGCTCGGCGAGCCGCACTTTGTACTGGCGCTCGCGACGCACGTAACTCTCTTGCCGCCGCGCGAGCTCTTGCTCTATCTGGGCGAGATACTCCTTTTGGTCCTGTGAATCACCACCGGACTCGTCGCGCTCGTTGGTAGGACTAGAGTGGCCGTCGCCAGCGACACCCAGGCCGAGCATCTTGCTGCGGAACTTGGGCGTGCCGTCCTCGGACGTCCCTGACTTTTGTTCGTGTGCAGTCAAGAGTACAGGTCAGCTAGACGCCTGTACAAGTACCTATAGAGAGTGGTGCGTCTACATGGCGCTGCGGCGACCGCGAGGGCTTGAGCTTGGCTGGCATGGTCACTCACTGACACACGCAGGGGAGATAAAGCAACGCTTAATGGTCGAGCGAGCCTAAATTTAGTGGCGGGCATCTCGTATGGAGGTGCGAACGGGGAAGATCCCCAGCCGACATGATCATGGAACTCGCGTATGCCACAAGCAATGGGTAGCAGCCATCGCTGCGTATCGATATGCCCTACGGTACGTGGGACACGTAATTGATCTGCAGGACTTCCATGGAAGGAACACTTGCCATTGAGACAACTCCGGAGATGAACCTGACGACACGTGTGTAGGACACTCGTGCAGCGAATGGTGTTCGCAGAGTCGACGTGAAATGGATCCAGCCATTGACTCACTCCACGGCCGGATGGAATGACGACACAACGCAGCGTGTGGCTCTCGACGTCCTTGACCACGCGCGTCATGAGGGGAATCGATGGAAGATACCATCGGAGCGAAGGGTTCGCACTGAGAGAGCCAGAAGATTTGGGTTTAATCGCGCTAGTGTGTCCAGTATAGGTTGCAGCGCGGTACTGAGTTTAAACGGCCACCCATAGATGACGTGTCGGCGGTGGAACGGTGCGCGAACGCGCTTGAACACAAAGCCGTAAGATTCGCGCTGGGGTCGGTTCTTGGCAGTGTATCAATTAGATCAAGCTTCCTTGGTGCCACTATTGATCTCTCTTGACGTGGGACGTCTTACTGGACACCGTGTTGGGCTAAAGCCGACTCTTGCCTCCTCTCTCCATCCCCTCTCGCCCACTTCTGGAAGCGCCCACCAGCCCACGGACCTCTCAACCATCGTACGCCCATGCGACCAGAGCCCAGTGCACCCGAGATCACTGAGATCCAGGTCGTCGTGACGCCCGTGGTTTCGTATCGCATGGGACCGGCGTCCTCGACCTGCGTCGGCGCGGTGCACGACAAGGTCCTCGTCGGCGCGTGGGACACCGGCTTCTGCTCATGTCTCAACTTCCTCGTGCCCAACTGCTTCATGGCATTGTGCTGTCCGTGGGTCTCGCTCGCGCAGATCACGGCACGGCTCGACATTTATCCGTACGCCAAGACATTGCTGCTTGTGCTCACGCTCCACGTCGGCTTCTGGGTTGGCTTTGCTATGTATGTCGTACACCTCCGAAACCATCATCATCGCCGAGGAGATCATGAGGAGATCACCGACGAAGCCATGGACCCACTTGCGCCCGGGAAGCTCCACGCGTACATGAGCGAGTGGCGGTTTCTCAGCGTTTTCTGCCATGCTCTGTATGGAATTGCCGTGTGGCGGCTGCGCACGCGCGTGCGGGATCGCTTCCAAATAAGCGGCTCGCGTGCATGGGACGCTATGGCCGCTGGCTGCTGCACGTGCTGCACAGTCGCACAGATCGCGACCCACGTCAAGAGCTACACACCAGGATGCTGCGGGTTTGGCCCGCCCGCGGACGTGTTGCCTGCATTCCCTTGAGCAAAACAGTAGCCATGTTCGAGGGTGGTTAATCGAGGGTTACGTTCGAGGTGACGTGAAGGTATTCGCGATGGTAATGTTACTGGAAAGTGACGTGAATGTTGCCACAACGGACTCAGATTTCGGATCTCAAGTCTTTTTTTTATTTTTTATTATAGAGAAGAGTTAGACATGAACCATTAGATCCTGGACCTCATGGGACGTCGGCTCCCCTCAGGTGGCGGGCTATCTCAAGCGGGCTCGGGGATCTCAAGTCGAAGCCATTTGCTCTTGACTTGACAAGATGAAATGCCACATTGCCACCACTAGGGGTACAGTACCCATCCTGGTGGTATATGGCAACTTCAATCACCGAGTTGGCGGTGTCCGTGCATTCGTATGCGGAAGAGAGAGAGAGAGAGACCTCAAGCGAAGGCCTCGTCGGATGACGTCGCGACGGCTTTTACAACGGCGACCATTCGATTCGACCACGCCTAAACTCAACTCGCCATTCAATCACTTTTCAGAGCCCTACTCCTCGCTGCGTGCACGGTGTGTGCCGTGCTCTTGGGCCGGATCAACAGGAACCTTGCGGGTGTCCGCAAGCACAATGATTCATTCTACAATGTATAATAGATATTATATATAACAGAAAATCACAATTATTGAAGGATATTCGGCTTTGCGGGATGCCTCGTTTTTGCGCTCTCTGCAAATCAGTCCCGTCCATGCACGATCTGACGCACAGGATACCCACCATCGCCACGTCACAGCATCCTCATAACCCGGTATCTCTGTTGTACTGTATTGTACTGTAGTTGCGTGATTGATAGCGACCACCGTCTTCGGGGTCCTTCTGGGTATATGGGGATCCCTTTACCCCCCGACTACCATATCTACTTCGATAACGTGCCCTTGCAGGACGAGCAGATATGCGTCTTCGGTGCCCTAGGGCGGTACGCTACAGTACAGTAAACACAGGGACGCCATGCCTACAGTGCGTGCCTGCAGTGCGTGCCTTTCTGTCGGATGGCATCAACATAACCAGGTCATGCCTCCTTCACGTTGGCGGAGAAAACGAATGTAATTCCCCCCTGATATGCTGGCAGATCAGGGAAACTATCCGTTTTCTCCCGTGACATGTAATGGCGAGCGTCCCATCGCGAGGGACTCTCGAAACGCAAAGGTATTCAGCCGTTTCAGCCGAGGCTTGTACCGTAATCTCAGGAGCCAACTCTGTGACTCCAAAGTCCGCGACAGATCTGTCCCGTATCCGCCTTCCCATCTGATCCGGAACGCCGTCGGCGCTGCGGAATTCACTCCCCCACTCTTCTCCCCACAACACAGAGTAACTCCATCTTCACGGGACGAACAATGGCGACCGCGAGTGCACCCAGCAGCCCGGCGCTCACGGCGGCGCCGGTCTCGACCTCGAAGGCGTTGGTGTCGGCGCCGCCCTCCCCCTCGCCGGCTGCGCGATCGCAAAGAACTTCGGCAGTGAATCCTGAGGGAACCTCCACCGTTCTTTCGACTGGCCGGCGCATTCCCCAGCTCGGCCAACGCGGCGTGATCGCGCTGCTCTGCTACATCAATCTCATCAACTATATCGACCGCGGCATTATCCCAGGAGCCCCCGAGAGTTTCCAAGTGTTCATGACCAAGACCCTGGGTATCTCTCCATCCGAGCAGAACTTCTACTTGGGCCTGCTCTCATCGGCGTTCATCGCGGCCACAGCTCTCTTCTCACTCATCTTTGGGTACCTCGCGATCTCACACAAGCCGTTCACGCTCATCGCATACGGCATGAGCTCGTGGGTGGTTGCCGTCTTATTGTGTGGCGCGTCTTATTACTGGGACAGCTACGCGCTACTGCTTTTCGGGCGCGTGCTCAGCGGTGTCGGCGAGGCCTCGTTCCACTGCAACGCCATGCCCTTTATCAACCGTAATGCGCCGCAGGAGAACAGCACGCTCTGGCTCGGTATCTTCATTGCCTCCATCACCGTCGGCATGGCTGCAGGATACGTGTACGGCTCAATCTTTGCGTCGTCGTCCCTCGGGTGGGCCTGGGCGTTCTTTCTCGAGGCGCTCCTCATGGCGCCACCCGTCGTGGCGTGTATTTGGTGCATCCCCGACGAGCTCAACGCAATCCCCAAGGAAGAAGAAGCGCCAAGCGACCTCACCGAGGAGCTGCTCACCCGCACCGAGACGCCATCGCTTGTGAGCGTCGGCACGGGCCTTGCCCGACCGGTGTTGGTGAGCCAGAGAAGCACCGACAAGCTCGAGCCGTTCACGGACCCAGACCGTGAGCCCAACGACGATAGTGCCAAGACGAGTCAGCAGGAGAGCTTCTTGCGCCAGTCGTGGCGCGTCTTCCGGAACGTGCCGTTCTCGCTCGTGGCGTTTGGCCACGCGGCCTACACCTTTTCGCTCGCGTCCTTCAGTGTGTTTGCACCCATCCTGCTCATCGGATTGGGCTTTTTTGAGACGGAGACGTCGGTCTCCCTAGTGTTTGGTGGAGTGATTGTCGTGGCCGGCACTATCGGCACGGTCGTCGGCGCACTCGCACTGGACCGCATGACCCAGGGCAACTCGGTCTCCCGTGAACAGCGCTGCCAGATCGCAGTGGACCACATCTTCTACTTTATGATCGCCGGGCTCGCGTGCGGTCTCGTCATGATGGTCTTCACCAACTCCAAGTTCTGGTTCCTGCTCTGGCTCGCCGTCACTTTCTTCTTCATGTCGGCCATTGGCCCTGGGGAGACCGTCGCGGCCATGGAGCTGTTCCCGGCGTCGCGCCAGGCCATGGCGGTCGCGGCCAACACGGTCGTGATCCTCGTCTTTGGCGACGTGCCGTCGCCCGTACTTCTCGGCTGGCTCAAGGACACGTGGGCGCCGCGGTGCGGTACAATCGAGGTCCACGGCTTGCCCAAGCTCAACCCTGAGTGCCACCTCGACCACGGCGGCCTCCACGGCGTGCTGCTCTTTGCCGTGCTCTGGCTCGTCTGGGCCGTGCTGCTCTGGGGCTTTGCCAAGTTTGTGCTGCGGAACAAGCAGGCAAAGCCGCCCACGAGCGTCGTGACCATTGAAAGCCCCGTGGCGGATCGTTAAGAACAAGTCACGAGTACACGAAGTCTCGCCGTCAAAATAGACTGTACATTCTCACCTTCTCGTCTTTCTCATGCTGTGTAGAATACTACAGTAGTGTGCCTCCAACGCCGACAGTAGGATCGAGGACCGGGGGACTGGTCGCTGTGGCCACAAGCTCGTGGTGAAGCCAGTGGTCAAGTGATCCGTACGTCACCTCATCTCGGCGCTTAACGCAATAAAGGCAACAGTGTCACATAGCCGATTTGGATGCAAGGGAACCCTTCATACAAAGTGGAAAGATCACAAGAGTTTTTATTTTTAATTTGGTTTACAGACGCTTGGGCTTGGCAGATATCGTCACGGTCTGCTGCGATGGCTTGTGGTGACCCGCGAGGAGCTTGCGCAGCGTCGAGACCACGAGCAGCGCGAGCACGACCGAGCCAATGTCGAAGCGGTCAAAGAGCGACAGCGTCACGTCACGGGGGACCAAGTGGTCCACACCGACACTGGCCGCGAGCTTGACCGCGTTGGACACGATGGCCTTGGCCTTTTCGCTGTTGAGTCGGCAGATCGTCTTCCACTTGTGCAGGTTCTGGGCGTACGCGCTCGTGGGGTCGGCCGCCTGGTCGAGCAGCAGCGTGACCTTGCTCGTCATCTCCTCGCTCGTCATGGTGTACTTGTCGAGGCTGAGCGAGATGCCGGCCTCCTCGGCGTTGGCCGTGTTGACAAACTCGTCAAATACGAACGGCAGCATGATTTGCGCCTTGCCATTGTACAGCGCCTCAGTGATGCTGCCGTACCCAGCGTGGTTTATCGCGAGCTGCACGGCGTCGTGCATGAGCGCGCGTCGCTGGTTGGCCCATTTCGGCGTGAGGAAGCGGCCGGGGAATCGCTTCTGGATCGGCTCGGTGCGCGCCGCGTCGTGGTACGCCGAGGCCCAAATAACCGCGAGGTTTCGGGTCGTGTCGGTCAGCAGTGTGGCGATACTGTCGAGCATAGTGGCGTAGAGTTCCGGGCTGTCTTCGAGCGTGAGCACCGAGCCAAAGGCGATGAAGACAGCCCGCGTGCCCTGGGCTTTGAAGCCATCGAGCGCGCGCTGCAGCTCGGGCTCGATCGGCGGGATGGTCTCTTCGTTCACGACGGGGCCAAACACTTGGATGTTGGTCGGCACGTTCCGCGCCGGGTCGATCCCCAGCACGTGGTGCGCGAGCATGAGGTTCTTCTGTGGAAACTCCCACGGGTCCATGTACGGCACGTTGAGCTGGAGCCGCTGCTGCGCAGCCTGCACTTTCCACGACGCCTTGATCGTCTCAATAGCGAACGGGATCAAGTCGATAAAGCCCTTGGCGCGCTGCCACGGCGACGCGATCCACTGCTCCATGGGCATGGGGTCGAGAAAGTCGGGCACGTACCACTCGGCGCCGACGCCGTACTGGCCCAGCGGTCCATAGATGGCGAGCTTCTGGCCCGTGTGCTTGGCCGCGTCCATACACGCCTGTTCCACGGCGTCGCACATGACGAGGTCAAATTTGTGGCCCTGTTCAAAGTAGTCAATGTACGCGCGCGTGTTGTGCTCGTAGATGTCGGCGATGAAGCCAATGGCGTCTAGAAAGACGCGCGTATTGTCGTACTTTTGCTTGGTCTGCATGACATCGGAAATGGCCGAGTTGTTAAAGTAGGCCGGGAGAATGACGTTCGAGATGAGCTGCGTCTCGACGTAGGGGAATTGGCTGGCGTGGGTCGTCGCGAGGCCCGGCGCCGCGACGTACGAGACTTTGTTGCCGTCCTCGAGTGCGAAGTCGCGGAGCCCTTCAAAGATTGGCGCAATGTCGCTGCGCGTGCCGAACGAGCAGATGATGGCGACGTGGAGCGCGTCGGCTTGCTGTGGCACAAGCGCGGCCGGGAGAGCGAGTGCGACGAGCGCTGCCGTCAGCGAGCGGAGCGACAGCATGGCGTGAGGGAGAACGTCCTGGGTCGTACGGAAGTGAGGAGACGGAGGGCAATCGCGAAGTGACGAGCAGTGACCTTCGCGTCGAGACTCGGTAGCGCCCCTGCCGGTCAAAGCGACCGTCTGTGGGCCTGGGGGGTGAGAAGGGGGCCGCGTTGGCTGTCAATGGTTCTCCGGGTCGTAAGGACTCTGGACCCTCGGGCCTGCGTGAAGGCTTGGGCCTCTGCGTGACAGCAGTCGCTTTTTCTTTCGGCTCGGCTCGGGCTCTCGTCGCCACGTCAGCGAGAACGCACGCCATGCCATCATGTGTGCACCCAAAGGTATTACACGCGGGCGTCTGCAGGCAAAGTGGACACTCATACTGGGAGGACCTAAGTTGTATCGGCGATGACCATATCGAAAAGGGCATCTGGGCGTCGGGCCCATAGAACCGCGGAGACAGGTAGTACCTTTTTTGCTATCAGACTCTCGCTCTCATGGCTCGCTGCAAATCGTTGCTGCCTGGAGTAGAACTCGGGAGCTCCGAGCAGCAGAGAGAGAGAGAGAGAGTACACAGGACCCATGGCGGTGTCTCAGGCTGGCTCTTGCTGGCTTGGGGGGTCTCGCGTCGAAACGATTGCACGAGAAATCATCAGTCCACGACAGAAAGAGAAGGGATGGATAAGCGATCGGACAACCCCACGTGGACAAAGATGTTTGGGCGGGACACAAAATCTGACCACCTCGGCAACCCATACACGGTAATACAGTAGGCTCGTACTCACAGGACTGAATTTTGGGATGCACTGTATTGATATAGTATATACAGGAGTTATTTGTGTTTGGTGTCCGATCTCTGATATGTGAGGTAGCGACAGAAAGGCGACAGGCGCATGACGATCGCAATCTATGGATGCTTCAGCACAAAAATGGCTCTGTGCCTCAGCGACATACAGCCCAAAGCCCACATCCTTATTACTACCGGTATGTATAATACTACCATCTGCAGACCCGCGCATACAGTATCCCCACGAACGTAGCAGTCGGTATCCTATCGTGACAGCAGACGCCCCAATCTTTTCAGTGCATTGTACAGTCTACAGTGCACGGTGGGATCCCTCATCAACTTCTGGGCGGACAAATAGACTCTGAGATATCCCCTACTGTACTGCGCTGTACGTACTGTATTTGTACCGCTGGTGACGACGGTCGTTTGGACCTGCCTCTCTGCACGAGACCAATCACGCTTGCGCTCGTGCTGTAACGAAATCGTGGCATCTGAAACTGTGGGTTCGGTACGTACGTACTGAACTTGACGAACCGGCAACTCCTCGCAGTGGCATTATGTTCAAGAGGTTCTCTTGAGGTCGATCCGGACTGTAAATTCAACAAAGAGTGAACGTGGGAGACTCTTGTCTTGTGGGCCGGGCATCCGTGAATCTCGTTATTCTTTCACTGTCTTCCTTTTCAAAGCTGGTTGTCAACTCGTGGCGTTTGTTCCCCGTGTTCCCTCGGAGTAGCATAAGTATCTGAGTTGATAAGCAACTTCTACCCGAGGCGTCGAAGTTGCTTATCAACTCAGATACTTCTCCTCAGACTCAGACGTCACATGGCTACACTCGATTCGCGGCATTCGAGCAACATGCACAAAAAGTTGTTTGAAGGTGACGCGAAGGTACCCGCTGAGTTTTTATGCGACCATGGCTAAGAGTGGTGGCCATTGCTGCATCACCAAGAATGCCGCTGACCGGCGTGTCCGCGGCGCCGCCGCTCGACGCTCCGACCCACAGCGATCCAATGGAGACCATGGGCGAGCGTCCTGCCAAGAAAGTGCGACACTCGGGCGTCCAGAATGGCAATACCAATGGCGTCTCCGAGACCACGAGCACGCGACTCGCGCATCCGTTCGGCATCAAACCGATCGGCAATTACTACGAGGACATGGACAAGGGCATCCGCGACTGCCGTGCGAGTGGCATGGGTCGCTTCCGCTGCCTCTCGGATATAGCGATGCTCGACTTTCTCAGCTGGCTCGCCCCCAAAGACCTCTGCACTCTGAGCGCGTGCAGCCGCGCGTGCTACGTCTACGGGTCCCACGACGAACTCTGGCGCACGCTCGTGCTGGAAGAAATGGAAGGCAACTTCATCACCAAGACGAGCTGGAAGCAATCGTACATTGCGACCAAGACGGGCCGCAGCGAATGGAGTGATGCGCTGCGTCCGATCCAAGTGCAGGGCTTTTACTCGGACTTGCTCTTCCAGGCGTTCTACTGTGCCGCCGCGCCCGTGGAAGCAAGTTGGCTCGCGGTCGAAAACATTGACCGCCGCAGCGCCAAGGAAGTGTCGCTCGAGATGTTCAAGGCCGAGTACGAGACCACGAACCAGCCCGTGATTATCACCGAGTGTATTGAAACGTGGCCGGCGATGGCCAAGTGGACTGACGCGTATTTGATCGAGCAGTGCCGCGACCAGACCTTTTCGGCCGGTGGCTTCCAGATGCCCATGGACACGTACTTGCACTACAGTCGCACGCTCCGAGACGACCAGCCACTGTTCATTTTCGACAAGGAGTTTACGACCAAAGTGCCGCAATTGGCGAGCGATTACTCGGTGCCCGAGTACTTCCAAGAGGACTTTTTTGCGCTGCTCGGTGCGGAGCGCCGGCCCGACCACAAGTGGCTCATTATTGGTCCAGCCAAATCCGGTTCATCCTTCCACATCGACCCGAACTCGACCAACGCCTGGAACGGTGTAATCCGCGGTGCGAAAAAGTGGATTCTGTTCCCACCCGAGATCGTGCCACCCGGTGTGCACCCAAGTGAAGACGGCAGCGACGTGTCGACGCCCGTGTCACTCATCGAGTGGTTCGTGACGTTTTACCCGCAGGTGCAAAAGCTCCCACCCAGCCAGCGCCCGCGCGAAGGAATTTGCCGGGCCGGCGAAGTCATCTTTGTGCCCAATGGCTGGTGGCATCTCGTGCTCAACACGGAAGAATCAATCGCGATCACGCAAAACTTTGTGAGCACGGGGAATGTCCGCAATGTCGTGCGGTTCCTCGAGGAGAAGCCAAGCCAAGTCTCGGGATTGCCCTCGGAGCGGCGACCGCTGCTAGGCGGCATGCTGCGCGACGCGATGGAGAAGAACCAGCCAGAGCTGCTCGCCAAGGTGGACGCCGAGCTGCAAGAAGAGCGGGCTAAAAAGAACCGCAAGTCCAAGTGGGAGCTGCTCGTGCACGGCGACAAGGAAAAGGACACGGGTGGCGGCGGGAAAAGCGAAGCCGTAGGCTTTAGTTTTGGCTTTAGCTTCTGAAGAGATGCGACGTGTGAATTGCTCGCGCATCTGAAAGCAGCGTGAGACCACATTTCTTCTCGGCGTTTCAACGAAAACCTGAATGAGCTTCCGCTTCTACAGGAAGCTGCAGTTGAGATGCAAGAGGTGCAATGCAATAGTTCTGTCCTGGTCACATTGATCAGCTTGTTTCTGGTTTACTTGTAGCACGACTTCCGAGTAGGTCTGCAGTGGTGAAACCGTACTCGTTTCTATGGGAAGTGGCGCACAACGACCCAGGCATACATCCTTGTGGTTTACTCGAAGGCTCCAGCGGCAACTCAGGCACCGCTGTGTACGCAGGAACCACCAGCGCTGCGTTCCCAGTCTGATTGTCGTCGTGAGCATGACAGTCTGCTCGAACCGGTTGGGGGCCATAGCGTAAGTCAGGCCGTACATTTTGAAATAGATGAGGAGGAGGTATACTGAGTTGCACAAGCGTGAACTAACCGCTGGAGGAGGCGACGCACACGCAGCG